>OY992897.1:36189024-36191524 GCA_963921405.1 Cepaea hortensis | reverse complement strand
TATAAACACCGCTCCACATAGAGTATTGTTGTTAATATTTTGATGCCAGTTTTCTATCATGTTTGTTAGTGCCGTATGGCAAGAATATTTTGGCCGAAATCCTGACTGACTGTCAACTATCAGTTTATGGCGAACTAAGTGATCTAGTGTTGTTTTGTGGATGTGCTTTTCTAGCGGTTTGGATAATGAGGATAATATGGAAATTGGTCTATAATTACTCATGAGACGATCGTCTAGAGGACCAGCTTTTAAATGAGGATACACTTTAGCGATTTTAAAGGCTGATGGGAAGTGACCTCTGGTTAGACATTGATTATATATAAAAGTTAGTGACTCGCAGATCGCCGGTGCAGCATGGCGAAGGATCCGACTACTAATTCCATCTAGTCCTGATGAGTTATTGTTTTTTAGATTACGGAGATGAGTAAATACTTCAGTTGTCGTCATTAGCGGTATGTTGGAGGAAATGTGTCCATAGCATTTGTTCTCACAGAATGATGATAATAAAGATATGTCATGAGGCGCATCTGGTATTGCAGCCTTCAGTTGGTTTATGTCGGACTGAAAGTATCTACTGAATTGATCACATGTAACCTGATTTGATGGTAATGATTGTGATGATTTGTGTTTGTTTGTCAAGGTATTAATTGCTTTCCATATATCTTTAGTGTTGGTTTTATCTATTACTATGTTCTTAAAATAGTTTTTCTTTTCCTTCCGAATAACATATTGAACTTTGTTTCTCAGACTACGGTACATAGTTAGATCTCTATTTTTGTGAGCCCTGTCGCGATCTCTCATAAGTTCAACTACCTCCTGTGTGATCCACGGGGGCTTTGTGTGATGTTTAACACGAACTTCCTTAAATGGAACATGTTTATCAAATATACTTAGAAAGGTCTTTAGCCAGTGGTCCAGAGCATCGTCTGGGTCAGGAAGCTGGTAAACATAATCTAGAGATGAGTTGACCAAATCTTGTAAGAAGACGTCTCGATTGAAATTTTTGTAATTTCTATATTTTATGCTTATATGTTTGTGTTTGGGAGTTTTGGTGCCCCTTTTCGACCACGTGCAACATACTGGATAGTGATCGCTCATTGCATTGATAGATACACTACATTCTGTGATGTTATCAGCACACGTAGTATAAATATGATCTATAAGTGTTGCAGATGATTTAGTGATTCTAGTGGCTTGTTTGACTAACTGTTGGAAATTATATGACTCTATTATGTTTTCCCATGTTTTGTTTGATTTGTTAGCGTCTATGTTGAAGTCACCTAGCAATATTATTTCCCTAGCATTACTAAAGACTACATCCATCATAGTGGTGAATTTTTCATACCAGATATTTCCTGCACTGGGGTTTCGATAAAGATAGCCAACTACTAGCGGTATGCAATTTTGAAGTTTAACCTCTATCCATACACACTCAATCTCACAGGTTTCAAAGTCTAGCCTGCGGTGGACGTTAAGCGAGTTGGAAATATAAACTGCAATACCCGTCTCTTGTTTCTGATAGGGATCTCTTCTAATGGTTTTAAAACCTCTGATAGCGATGTCATCATCTGAGATGTTGCTATTTAATCGACTTTCGCTAACGCCAAACATGTGAAAATTTTGATTAAGTATAAGTGATAGTTCGGGCAGCTTCCCTAATAGATGGCATATGTTTACATGCCCGATTCTGAGCCCATTATTCCTGAGCCAGTGTTCGTACTTATTAGACATTTCAACAATGCGTAATCACAAGTTTAAAAGCAAAACACACACACACAAAGTGAATACAACTTTCGTCCCTTATTACAAAAACACACTCTAAAGTACAGAGAAACAGTAATATCTCTGTAAATATATAAAAATACGTACACAGATCCGTAAGGAAGAGCAGTGAAGACCCCCTCACTCACCGTGAAAACACAATTAGAATTATTATAAAAGCTATACAGCTAAGTACTATCAATTAATATAAAGTCAAAACCAGTCAATGTTTGTAATAACGTATAACCTAATACGTTACTAGATCAAGTTATAACCAAATATGCAGATAAACGTTTAAGGAGAGGCTCTTTCTTGTACCGAGATCCGGTGTAGCTTTGTCCTAAGTTGCTAGTAAATACCAGGTTGTGTTGGTTGTTGGTATAGCGACATTATAAGTGCTTGACGAAGTGTAGCTGGGCTATACCGTGTGAGGTGCAACCATTCTGGATTACAATTAAATGGGTACTGATGATGTCTCATGGGTATGTAATGACTACCAACTAGAGCCTCTGGTTGGTGGCTAACAGGAGGTTGTGCTGGCACGTCGTTGTTGCTGAGAGTCGGATCCTTTCTGGGGAGAATAGGAATCATATCTTCGTAATTATTACCCTCCTGTGTGAAAGACGACGTATTTAACGGACTTGGTGTTGTGGTAGTGTCCCGTCTGGCTTGGATTTCAGGTGCAGTGGTTATGAGTGGTGTGCACACTTCTGTCCTATTGGTACTTGATGTGACGGGA
>OY992897.1:36036524-36184024 GCA_963921405.1 Cepaea hortensis | reverse complement strand
CCAGAGAGACAGACAGACAAGACAGACAGGGAGACAGATAGACAAGACAGTCAGGGAGGCAGACAGACAGGGAGGTAGACAGACAGGGAGACAAACAGACAGACAAGACATATAAGGAGGCAGACAGACAGAAAGAGAAGACAGACATGGAGGCAGACAAACAGACAAGACAGACAGAGAGACAGACAGACAGACAAGACAGACAGGGAAGCAGACAGACAAGACAGACAGGGAGGCAGACAGACAGACAAGACATATAGGGAGGCAGACAGACAGAAAAGACAGACAGACAGTCAGAGAAGACAGACAGGTAGAATTGTTTTTAGGCAGACAGACAAAACAGATATGACAGACAGACAGAACGGTATAATATATATATATATATATATATATATATATATATATATATATATATATATATATATATATATATATATATGTGTGTGTGTGTGTGTGTGTGTGTGTGTGTGTGTGTGTGTGTGTGTGTGTGTGCGTGTGCTGTATGTGACAACAGTGAGACTTGTGTGAAACATTCAGCAATAGCGCCATTCTCCAAACAAGAAATATTATAGGGAAGAAAGTGAACTAACGGACACACTTTATTTTCACAGGGTCACAAAGAGAGACAGACAGATCGATCGTTAGGTACGCAGACAGACAAGACAGATAGGGAGGTAGACAGACAGATAAACAAGACAGACGGGGTGGCAGACTTGCAAGACAGACGGAGGCAGACATACAGATAAGACCGACAGGAAGTCAGATACACAGACCAGAGAGACAGACAGACAAGACAGACAAGACCGACAGGAAGGCAGATACACAGACCAGAGAGACAGACAGACAAGACAGACAGGGAGACAGATAGACAAGACAGTCAGGGAGGCAGACAGACAGGGAGGCAGACAGACAGGGAGGCAGACAGACAAGACATATACGGAGGCAGACAGACAGAAAGAGAAGACAGACATGGAGGCAGACAAACAGACAATACAGACAGAGAGGCAGACAGACAAACAAGACAGACAGGGAGACAGACAGACAGACAAGACATATAGGAGGCAAACAGGCAGAAAAGACAGACAGACAGTCAGAGAAGAGACAGACAGGTAGAATTGTTTTTAGGCAGACAGACAAAACAGATAGGACAGACAGACAGAACGGTATGTATATATATATATATATATATATATATATATATATATATATATAATATATATATATATATATATATATATATATGTGTGTGTGTGTGTGTGTGTGTGTTTGTGTGTGTGTAACAGGGTAAGGAGAATATAAAGGATTGGAAGTTATAATTTCCTACACTTAAGTGCTCAAAGATGAGGAAGCGCAACACTGACTTCTAGTAGGCCAGAGAAGAAAAGGATAATAAGAAGAAAGGGGGAAAGAGCACTTGATACATCCCCCTCAGTTAACAAGAAAAAGGATAAAGAGTTAGACAGAAAATTCCAGGATTTCTTCAGGCGGGGAATAACCCAGACAATAGATCACTGAGATGGGCTGGACCAACATTAATGAATGGAACAAACAATGATTAACATCACTTGAACAACAAAGACTAAACATACCACATAATTAACAAGATAACAATAATATGCATCAGTCTTTATTTTGTCCATTCTCGTAGCACATGTTCCCAACTGTGCGGATGACAAAGTACCACTCCCATTGACAAGGACAATTGATACTTCATATCACAACATTATAGGCAGTCTGCCGCATACAGCCAGACCTCCACCAGGTGTGACCAAGCCTACAGGGTGCTTCTATGACCCTGCTACGAAACCTATACAGCCGGCTGACCGAGACTGGACAACAGAGAGACCATCACTTGGGAAATAAAAAGGAACACAACCTTAAATCTGAGGATGAGCCTTACAGTGCGGAGACTGGACTCTTCATACTGAGACACACAACACAACACTATGGATCCCTGTAGTTCACAGCGGAAATCAGTGGATTGAGCTCCAGATATTACCAAACCCCTGTGCCTCAGCCAAATCCAATATTGTGCCTAATGCCACCAGAGAAAGTCACGTCCCGGAAGTGACCGGGACACAATACTACGACAGGACCACCACTTCAAAAATAGAAGTTTAAACATGAGCATGAAAAGCTCAAACAAATCAAACTAGAAACTGTAGCCTTAACAATGCAGTCACAAACTAAGATATGAAAAACTCGATTATTGGATCAGTTGGGAGGGGAGGGGACAATGGGGGGAAAAGGAGGACCCATAAGGAAAAACCCAGGAATGTTCCTCCCCGTTGCAATGAATGGAGAGTCACATCCTCAAGCATTTTACAGGGTTGTTACTGCAGAGATGGTTCTGCCAGGCATACTTTGGACGATTGGCGTGACCATTTCTCACTTCCGTGCAGGTTTGGGCACCTGGCGGATGGTTAACTGCGGCACGGCCTGGTCACACTTGTCACTCATGTATTTTCTTGAATAGATGGTGTGAGAGGGACAGTTTCTTTTCCCCATCTTGACTTGGGCTGATGCGCCCGCCTTCAGCGAAGGCTGCCTCGGAAATGACTTACCCGGGCGAAATGCGCGCTCAATTTTGACCATGCAAATTACTCAGCGTGCCTCAGACAAGCAACAACAACTGGAGGTTACATCCAGTGTTGCCATTTTAGTGCTTTTATCACTAAATTTAGTGCTTTTTCAAGTCATTTGGTGCGAAAATTTTGCTTTTAGCGCGACCGCGCGAATTTGATGCTTCACAAATTTTTTTTGCTACTTTTAGTGCTTTTTTGGGGTGGGTAAATATTACTTTAAAAATCATTTTGGGAACACTAAAAAGCCGAATTTGAACTGAAGCGAGGGAGTAAAACAGTCTCAGTACGTTACCGCGCAATATTCAACTAATTTAACTCCCTTTAATACGATTTAGCTGAAAGCTAACGCCATCTTGCAGACAAGTCCAAACGTCAATACATTAGTTTGTAATCGAGTTCATAATTTTGTGGTATCTACATTATCCTTTCATTTAAGCTTATTTGTGTTTCACCATGAGCAAGAAATATTGTCAACATTTCAGAGAACAGTGGCTCAGTGACACGAGATTTCACAAATGGTTGTTAAAAGTAGAAGGGGATAATACTAAGTGTTTTTGCAAATATTGCAAATGTTCAATTGCAGCCAGGTTAAATGATATTGAGAGGCACAAGAATACAAAGAAACATCAGAAAGCCGAACAACCATTCAGTACACAAAGGTAATCAACAACTGCATATGACAAACTGAAAGATGATGTCAAAGAAACAGAAGGATGCATGTCTTTGTTTATAGCTGGCCATTATTCGCTTCGCGTTGTTGACCATTTAAGTGAACTCTGCAAGGTACACTTTGGTGACAGCAAAGGTTGCAAGAACTTTAAGCTTAGGAGAACTAAGTGCTTGCACCATATTTCACAACAGACTTGACAGCTGATATTGGCAAAAGCAAATACAACTTATTGATTGATGAGAGCAATGACATTTCTGAAACTAAGCTACTTGGAGTAGCTATTAGGTACTATTCAGAGACAAGAAAGCAGTTTGTGGTTACTTACTTAGATTTAGTTGAACTGAGTGACTGCAACGCACAGGCAATATGCAATGCGTTAAAAGATTGTTTAAACAAGAATGGACTTAAGTTGCAAAGACTTGTTGCACTCGGCACTGACAATGCGTCTGTCATGAGAGGTGTAAACAATGGAGTATATACAAAATTAAAATCCGAAGTTCCTCATCTGGTACTAATTAGGTGTGCATGTCATTCCCTTCAGCTGGCAGTGTCACAGGCTGCAGCTGCTTGTCTGCCCAGGAACATAGAGTTCATGATTAGAGAAACATATGACTGGTTTTCTCACTCAAGTTTTCGTCAAGCAAAGTACAGGGAGCTTTTTGCTTCAATAAATGATGGACAACATCCGCTGAAGATTGTTCAATTAAGCCAGACACGATGGATGTCCATTCAATCTGCCATTGTAGAATATTGCTGCAGTGGGTCGAGCTCAGAACTCATTTTGATATAGCAAGACTCAACGAGCGCTGTTATACAGCAGACCTTCGACATTATATGTTTAGCGACATGAAAAACTATGTGTATCTCATATTTCTCAAGCATATTCTCGGAGAAGTTCAAAGTGTGAATAAGAAATTCGAAGCAGATATACAGGATCCAACAAAACTACTCAGCGATCTTGTCCAGCTCATTGATTCTATCAGTTCAAAGATTCCTATTCGTGGGGGAAAAATAACAGAAAGTGATGCTATTCAAGATTATTTAGATCCTAATCCCAATCTAGATTATGAGTTTGAGAAAGAAATAGCAGACTACAAGTTTCTCGATGAGAAAGAAATTCGTGGAAGGTGCATCCAGTTTTTAATAGCTTGACACAGCTGCGTTTACGTACACCCGATAACGTTCGAGTGTTGCAGTCCATGTCATGTCTTAGTGGAAGTGAATGTCTACTGCCAATGAAGCCCTGTATAATGGATCTTGCTAAAATGTTTGTAGAAGAGACAAACTCTCACCCGCATCGATTTCCAGTGTAGAAAACTTCATCATATGCAGTGGACACAGACCTCTGACACACTTGGACTGTGGGCAGAAATAGCCTCATACAGGGATGCCACCGGTGAAAATCCTTTCCAAGATCTTACAGATTTAGCTTTAACTGTGCTCATTTTACTTCATTCTAATGCGGACGTGGAGCGTATTTTCAGTCAGATGGGAGTTATAAAATCAAAATTGCGGAACAGACTGAGCATCAAGAGTTTGACAGTTGTTTTGACTGTTAGACATGAAGTGAAAAGATATGGCAAATGCTGTCATGATTATAAACTACCTAAGGATATTCTACAAAAAATTGAATCACAGGAGGCATATACATGTTTCTTTCAATCATCTTCCACATCCTCATCATCGCAGGAGCAAACACAGCAGGAAATAGCTACAGAAACTGAAGAGGAGTTGTTTGACTGGGATTTGGCAGATCTGAAATAAACTCCATTCTAATATTCAGTGATAATAATAAATTATAATGTGCTACTTTGAGTGAATATCACCAGTGCTTGTTTTAGTGATTTCCCCCAAAATAGTATTGCAATTTGGTGCTTTTTTGGCTCGAAAGTAGTTGGAATAAACTACTTATATATATAATATATATAACTATATATATATTAGGGCTGCTTCCGATTAATTTAAATGTAATAGTTAACTTTTGAAAAATTAACGATTAATTAATCGTTAATTTCGATTAAAACAAAACATTTATAGTCACATAACTCACAATATAATCGTATATGTCAAAATTCGAAATAACACTGGATTGTCTTGTTCATATGTCATCTAATAACCAACTATGCAAACAGACGAGTATGTTGACAGTATTTGCTTCAAGTGACGAGCGCGTCTTATTAACAATATAACCAGCAGAGCTGAACAATCGTTCACATGGAACTGAGGTAGCCGGTATGCACAGAATGGTCTTGGCAAGGAATGCCAATTTTGGATATCGATGTTCATTAAGTTTCCACCATTGTAGAGGGTCAACCGATTCAGCAACTTTCTTCTCCATTTCAGACTCAATTAGCTTAATACTTTCTTCATTTGGTTTACATATAGTTTCAATGTCAATGTCAGTATCATTCGTTGCAGCAGTCTCCATCTGCTCATCATGAACATTAACTGCTATTTGTTGTTCAATACGCGACCAAGTTCATTCTTTTGCATCTTTTGACAAACACTTTAGGTATTTGTAGCGTGGATCAAGTGCTGTTGCAAGCTGTAGTATTTACATACTTGTCATATTAGCTACACGTTCACTGAAGTCATTAAAAGATGCTGCTTTAAATTTAGCTATGTAGCCCGGATCATCATCGTGTAGTCATATTCTTTGTCAACAATGACAGTATTGGCAATTATTTTTCCTCTCATTTCTAGGTGTAGTGATAGAGGGGACATCATTTTCCTCTTAACTCTAGGTGTGGTGGTAGAGGGCACATTATTTTCCTCTCAACTCTAGGGAGTCTCCGTGGCGAAGTGGTCAAGCCGTTTGACTCGGGCTCCAAAGGTTGTGGGTTCGATTCCGGGCAGCGTCCTTCGGCTCACAAGTGAAATTTTTCGGAGACTCCTGTGGGTCGTCGCTAGAGCTACGGAGTTCGTGCTTTGTGCGACGCTTTCCGCCCTGCGGAAAGAGACCGAGCCATATGGGATAAATCCCGGTGCAATGAAGTCGACCCTGTCGACTTTTCAGCGACTTTTGATAGCAGTGGCAATACACAGCTACATGAAACATAATCTTGACCGCCAAGCAGGACCGTGGTCTGACAGAATAAGCCCAAAACTTTGACATATTTCGAAATCTTCTCCCAATCTGAATCTGACAGTTTTGGACTTTGTATTGCTTCTTTTCATCTGACATGTAGACAGTTAATGCTTCTCTGGCCTGTAGAAAACTGTGTAGCATAATAAAAATACTGTTCCATCTTGTTAACTCATCTTGCTGCAGCTTACACCATAGTGACTCAGTACAATTTTGCAACTAGGTTGTGTTTGCAGCACTATGTTTAAAATGTCCGACAATTTTTCGACATCCGGTTAATTTGTATAAGTACTGCCCAAACTACAACATATCCAGGTGAACCCTCTGGCCTAGAGAGACAACAATGGAAGATAATCTCTATGGACCGCTGAGTGAACTAAAAAAGACTGTTAGATTCATACAAGAGACAACATTGCAGGTATAGACATATTTCAAGCGAACGAAAGAAGAAGAAGAATTTGTATAAGTGATGGGAGAAAAGTTTTCGATTAATCGTAAAAAAAAATTAATCGTAAAAACAACGATTAATCGATTAATTAATCGTTAACTTCCGCAGATAGAGAGGAGTGAGAGAGAAAGAGAGACAGAGAGAAAGAGAGAGAGAGAGTGAGAGAGAGAGAGAGAGAGAGAGAGAGAGAGAGAGAGAGAGAGAGAGAGAGGGCGAGGGAGGGAGCAGAGTGAAGATGCGGGAAGGGATCTCTCGCGCCATTTTCAACATAGACACGAGAGGAGCGGTTGGCCGAGTGGCTAGAATGCTGGACTCTCGTTTGGGAGACCCGGGTTCGAGCCGTCGGTAAGGTGTGGGATTTTTTACTGTCGGGGGCAAAAAGAAAATCCTAACATTCACAGTTCGCGGCGACTGCACTAGCCAGGCGGCCTTTATTCCTTAGACTAGGGGTGGGCAAACTTTTCGTGCGAAGGGCCGCATTGACAAATGTAAAGCTATTGGCGGGCCGCATATATATATATATATATATATATATATATATATATATATATATATATATATATATATATATATATATCCATTTTGTTTACAGCAACCTATCACAATAAGTAATTATTAATTATTTATATGTTATTAAGCAGTATAAATAACTAATTATTGCAATTTTATTTTACTTATACACTTATACATTATATTTGACAATATGGACAAAACCTTTTACAGATGTGTTAACACGATTTGACAACTAGTTATTATAACAAATAATCTTTATTATCTATCAATAGCCAGCTTCCTGGCCTAGAGGTTAGCGACTTTTCTCCGTAATCTCGTATACTCTCGTAAGTGGCGTGATCACGGTGAGAATCAGCAGTGGTTCGAATCGGGTCGGTAACTTACGGAGTATGTGAGTCGGCCGCTCAGAAAGCAATGGCAAACTACTGATCGTAATCTTGCCATGAAATCAACATACAGCTGAAAGATGCTGATGTTGACAGCGATGTCCTGTAAAGGATATGCAAAAAATCTAATCTAATCTAATCTATCAGTGGCTTTACTTTAGACACACATGGCGACTACATTGTCACTACAGTTGTTGATTTCTAATGAGATGTATGTAACTGTTTGCAATTTTTGACAATATTCTTGAAATCTGGAGCAAGTTTACTTGTTGATATTCGCATGACAGCATGCAAGTTGCAGTCTGACAATAAAGACCTATTCCTAGATTTCTTGATCTTCAAGCAAGAGAATGCTTGTTCGCAAATGTATGTTGGTCCAAATAATTATAAAAGTTTAGCTGCAAAGTTTTTCAAGTTGGGAAATGATTTTTGTGATAAAGATACACATAAATCCAGCAAACCATCTGACTTGAATTTCTCTTTCAGAGTCAAGCAGCTGCTACTGTGTGTCCTCTGTGGCTGTATCAGCTTCTGCACTAAAAGGTGAACTGAGAATATTGAACTATGGCTCTAATTTCTTGAAATCTTGGAATCTCCATCCAAATTCTTCAATCAATGAATCTAATAGGGCTAAGTATTTTTCACTAATTTCACCAGAAATGGTTTCTTGTTTCAGCTTTGGGAAGTGACAAAATCTTTTTTCACTTGCTTGTCTGGAGAACAGCGAGAGTTTTGCCTGAAATGATTTTACATATACACACAATTCATGTGCAAACACACTATTGCCCTGAAGTTTGACATTCAGTTCATTTAACGTTTCCATAATTTCGATGGCAAACATAAAGTCTAACTGCCACTCTTTATTGACAATGTTAGTATTAAAGTCACATGCAATGCCCTTCATCTCTAGGAACATCACTATTTCTTCTCTGAGTTCCCACACTCGCTTCAATACCTTGCCGAGACTCAGCCATCGAACATTGATGTGGTTCAGGACATCGGAATGTTCAGTTTCCAAATCGTCAATTAATGACTTGAACTGTCTGTGATTAAGTCCTCTTGATCTGATGAGGCTGATGACACTGACAACTGGGTCAATAACATGCTTGATATTCAAAACAGCTTTACACAGACTTTCTTGATGAATCACACAGTGAAGTGGTAATAATGTGTGGTTGGATATTCTGCTTTAATCTTATCACTTATCAACTTTACCAGTCCTACATTATTTTCCAGTCAAAGCACGAGCTCCGTCAGTTGTAACACTTGCCATCTTGTTCGAAACCAACCCAGTTATTTCAATACAGTTAGTAACAGCATTGAATATATCATGGTCAGTGGTTGTGTCTTTGAGTGACTCAACACTCAGTAATTCTTCAGTGAGTTTGAAAGAAGTGTTTATTCAATGTATACATATCAATAATTGGGCAGTATCATGTACATCGGTGCTTTCATCCAATGCAAGAGAGTACCACAAGAATTGTTTACTTGCATCTTGAAGTTTATGCATCAAATTGTCACTGATCTTGTCAACACGTCTGACCACAGTTTTCCTTGATAAAGTAATGTTGTCAAATCTGGTTTTTGGTTCTGGACACATAATGTTTGCTGCATCTAGCAAACATTCCTTGATGAACTCGCCATCAGAAAATGGCTTGTTCTGTTTTACAATTCTGTGTGACAGCACAAGACTAGCTTCAGTTGCAGCATCTTGAATTGAAGACTGTTTAGTGAAAACAGTTTGCTGTTTCTCCAAATTTTTCACCAACTCAAGGCATTTCCATTCCTTCTCTTCGGTCGTTAAATTGTATCCGAAATCGGAATGTTTTGTTTCATAATGTCTTTTTAAATTGTACTCCTTGAAAACAGCCACTGACTCACTACACAACAAGCAAACTGATTCGCTACCAACTTTTATAAAACAGTACTTAGTTGTCCATTCATCAATAAAAACACGGCATTCATGTTCAATCTTACATTTGTTATTGACACCCATCATAACGGTACATGAAATTCTGTAAAATTCAACAAAATAACTTAAAAAGGAATTAAACATTTGTATTTCTAAATTCCCTCGCGGGCCGCATAAAATCGCTTGGCGGGCCGCATGCGACCCGCGGGCCGTAGTTTGCCCACCCCTGCCTTAGACTCAAAGACTCCTCTGCCATACACCGCAAGGTACTATATTGGCAGTAAATGACAGTTTTTATGACACGAATAGAGCGTTGTCATGGTAGCATAGTTGGGTGCGTGGCTGCTTATCAAAACGGCGTCCGGGTTTCATCTTTTCTCGACCATTACGTCCTTGGTGTCACCCTAACCTCGCCAAACGGATACAGAATGGTCTTCAGAATTTTCTGAATGTCTGAAAAACACGGGAAGAGAACCGGTGACCTCATTTGATTATGCCGTGTCCTAAATTATGTTCATGCATTAATTGGGGGCTGCGCATAATAGAAGGGACTAAAATGGTGTGAAAGAATCACTAATGTGGAACACATAGTAGAGATATATTAATAAATAGCAATAAAGAGATGAGGAAAACACCTTGGCTATGGATAAGACATTCAGTGAGAAAACTTGATAATACAGGGTGTTTGTAAAGACGCACTACACTGTGTATGTAGAACAAATTTGAAACACTGAAATACATGATGTCATAAAAAATGTGCTCCACAGTCAATCATGCAGCAATATGCAGCGAATGTCTGTCGTCTGCTGGGGTAATTCTTTGCACTCCGAACAGAATGGTGTTATCAACGGAATACAGACTTTTTCAAATTTGTTCTACATTCAAAGTGTAGTGAGACTTTACAAACACCCGGTAGCATAACTAGACAATTCTTTCCCTGGAACCCCCACGTCAAACGAAACATAAATATTTAAAAACAAACGGGGAAGGAATTAGAGACTGAGATGAATAATATGGGAGTCCATAGATGTGGCTGTGGGAGACAGCAACAGATTGGACTTGATCGGGGTTAGTTGGGTGAGGGTCTATATTTCAATAGGTGATAAAAGGCGAAAGAAGAAGATCATGTACGCTGGCTTGTCAGGCCAGAGTTCATGAGGTCGAACCCACATCGGGATACCTGGGAAGGTTAACCCAGTTAACAAACACCTGCAGAAGTCAGATGTGTCGGCCTAAGGGCGCAAATAAACTAGGCACAACCCAATTACATCTGGGAAAAAAAACCACCGGATGAACGCAGAAGAAAAAGAAGAAGAACCCACATCGGGATGATTTTTTCCACCAAAAAATGTACCCGTGCTCTCAGGTTGACCCCACGAGGAGTGGGAATACTCATGAGTACGAGGAAATGCAATGGGAAATAAAGACGGCAGGATATTGATCACCTGACCCACTACGTGCCGATTTCTGTATAAGACTATGGGCCAGCACCACATATATAGTACGTCCCATAAAACGTGAATGGGGGTCTTTACTTTTCTGTACAACATGAGACTAAGAAGAGCTAATAATCCACACATCAAAGGGAGTGTCTGCCGTACGACAATCTTCTTGACACGGCTAGACTGTCTAAGACGGTTTGTTAAGTGACCCCTTCACGCCGACGCCTTTGATAGCCCACAGCTGCCCACTATAGAGAATTTGTATAATGACGACAGACACGATGTATTGTACAATTTAGTGCCCGGCTGTTTCACTGTATCTCGTCAGTTACAATACATACTACAGGATACACATGAACATATTCTGAAGTAGCGTAATCAGTTATTTTTTTTCCCCAACTGAAATACACTTAACACATTGTCATAAGTTTCAACGTCTCCACGATACTCTTAAATAGAACGGATTTCACAGCACTCGGGACATTCCCAAACGTGCTCCGTCCTCATATTCAACAGACAGAGACGAGTCCCAATACTAAGAAATATAATAATAATAATAATAAAATACTTTGCCAACGGCGTGGGCGGTCATGTTTTGGTTTTCTTGCAAACTTCAACTAAGGTATAAATTAGTGTTGTTGTTGTTGTTGTTGTTGTTGTCCTCTCCTCCTCCTCCTCCTCCTCCTCCTCCTCATTCTTCTTCTTCTTCTTTTTCTTCTTCTTCTTCTTCTTCTTCTTCTTCTTCTTCTTCTTCTTCTTCTTCTTCTTCTTCTTCTTCTTCTTCTTCTTCTTCTTCTTCTTCTTCGTCTTCTTCTTCTTCTTCTTCTTCTTCTTCTTCTTCTTCTTCTTCTTCTTCTTCTTCTTCTTCTTCTTCTTCTTCTTCTTCTTCTTCTTCTTCTTCTTCTTCTTCTTCTTCTTCTTCTTCTTCTTCTTCTTCTTCTTCTTCTTCTTCTTCTTCTTCTTCTTCTTCTTCTTCTTCTTCTTCTTCTTCTTCTTCTTCTTCTTCTTCTTCTTCTTCTTCTTCTTCTTCTTCTTCTTCTTCTTCTTCTTCTTCTTCTTCTTCTTCTTCTTCTTCTTCTTCTTCTTCTTCTTCTTCTACCATGCCATGACAAAAGACTGCCAATAATCTTCCCTAGTTGTCTTCCTCTACCTCTGTTTCATAAGTCCTTTCAGTTATTATAACACACAGTAACACTTCGATTAACCGTCACCATCAGCTGTGTCGGATAATCGAATAGACGGGTAACAGAAATATCTTAATACACATGAACAGTAACGCGATTTCAATGCGGGCTTGGGACGAAAATAAAAACAATATCCTTTAAAAGTGAATAATACATATATTGTATTTAATTTTACAGAATGATCAATATAAACTTCGATATAAGAGCCATTACTTTAGTATGGATGTGAAGCTTGGACAATGAGCAGTCAAGCTAAAAATACATCTGATGGCTATGGAAATGTGGTTTCTGAGGAGAATGAAAAGTATACCATGGACAGACAGAAAAACCAATGACCAAGTACTACACGAAACAAATGAAAATCGTAAATTGATAAGAGAAATTAGACGTAGACAGTCAACAGTTTTTCGACATGTTATGAGAAGAAATAAATTGGAGAACTTGGTGACAACTGGCAAGATCGAGGAGAAGAGAACAAGGGGAAGACATAGAAGTAAATACCTGGATGGCTTGACCACGTGGCATGGTCGAGACAAGAACACTGAGCTGATCCACGACTCTAGTGATCGAATGAAATGGCGAGTCATAACCGTCTATGCTTACCGGCATAGCACATAATGGATGGATGGATACGAGTTGTAATGTACAAAAACGTACTGCAATACTATAAGCCTACCATCCATCCATCATGTGCCATGCCGGTAAGCGTGGGCGGTCATGTTCTGCCATCTCACTCGATCAACAGAGTCGTGGATCAGTTCCGTGTTTTTGTCTCGACCATGCCACAAGGCCAAGCCATCCAGATACTTGTTTCTAGGTCTTCCCCTTGGTCTGTTCCCCTCGATCTTACCAGTTGTCACCAAGTTCTCCAAATCATTTCTTCTCATAACATGCCCAAAAAATTGTGACTGTCTACGTCTAATGTCTCTGATCAGTTTACGATCTTCATTTGTTTCTTGAAGGACTTGTTCATTGGTCTTTCTGGCTGTCCATGGTATTCTTTGCATTTTCCTCAGAAACCACATTTCTACAGCCATCAGATATTTTTCAGCCTGGCTGCTCATTGTCCAAGCTTCACATCCATATAAAAGTACAGGTTCTATGTAGCATCTCAACACTCTTTTTCTCGTTTCAATTGACATCTTTTTATTGGTCAGTATGTTTTTCATCTTGCTAAAGGCTACTTTTGCCATGGCGATTCTTGTTCTAATCTCTTCAAGGCATCTCCCATCAGATGTTATTACTGTTCCGAGGTAATTGTACCTATTCACTTGTTGAAGAGTATTCCCATTTACTTGTATATTACACTGTGGTATTTCGTTCTTCTTAGTGACGACCATAATCTGTGTCTTTTTACAATTTAATTCTAACCCTTGTTGTTCACTATGTGTAACAACCGCATCTACTAAATTTTGCAGGTCCTGTTCATTGTCTGCAATGAAGACTGTATCATCTGCATATCTAATGTTATTGATGCATCGTCCCCCAATGTTGATTCCTTCCATATTTTCAATATTTCTGAAAATATTTTCACTGTACAGGGAAAACAGATCTGGAGACATTACACATCCCTGTCTCACACCTCTCTTAATAGGCTGATATTGGCTTACTTCATTATCAACTCTTATGGCAGCTTGTTGTTTCCAATATATGTTTTTTACAAGTCTAAGGTCTTTCCCATCAATTTGTAGATCTTCAAGCATCCTTATCATGTTGACATGTCTCACTTTATCAAAAGCCTTTGTGTAGTCAATGAAGCAAAGGTGTAGATCTTTGTTTACTTCTATAGAACGTTCGATTACGGTTCTCAGTATATACACAGCATTTACTGTACCCTTGCCTACTACAAACCCACATTGTTCTTCTCCTATTTCAGGTTGTATTTTCCTCCTAACCCTTTGCATGATAATTCTTAGCAAAATCTTCGTGATGTGACTCATTATACTAATTGTTCGATGTTGATCACATTCCAAGGCTCCTGATTTCTTTGGGATTGCAATAAATACAGAATTACATAACTCATGAGGTATGTTTCCAGTATCATATATTGTATTAAGCAGACTGGTAACTTTATCTATTCCATATTCTTCTAAAGCATTAATCATTTCTGTTGTGACGCTGTCTGGACCGGGGGTTTTGCCAGATTTCATATGATTAAGAGCATTCTGAACCTCCATCTTCAAAATTGCTGGCCCTTCATTGTTATTTTGAACAATATATTGTTCGTCTCTGCTATCGTCATAAAGGTTTTTCACGTAATCTGACCATACATGTAAAATCTGATCTTTTTCTATTATGACTCTTCCATCTTTTGTCTTTAGGCCTACATAAGCCTACATTTCTTAAAAAATGATATGTCATCTCCTTCTGTGTCTTTGAGGCTCGAGCCTTCTGCGCGGCGACGTTCTGTATCATACGCAGAAGTACGATCTGTATTGCATTTGTCCCCTCATGCATTTCAAACCAGTCGATGCACTTTGATAACATTGTTTCTACTTCTGAGTGGCTAGTTGTAACTTTTTGGTTAAGAGATGATTCTTCTTTGTCATCAATTTCTTCTTCGTCAATAGTTGTCACACTAGAAACAATTTCACCATCGTTCAAAATATCAAGGCTTTCATCCATTTTGTCACATTCCAACCAATATGTTACTTCTTCTGGCGTAATGATTTCAGTTTCCACCGACGATTAGTCACTTCCGCCATCATTCAGTACAGTCACTTCCAGCTTTATACAGTAGGGAGAAAAAGTAATCCTTGGACAGTTTTAAAGATGTCTGTTTGCTTATTGATACTCACGCATTTTGCTTCCCTTTAAACAAAAACAAAACAAAAAGACGGACAACAGAAGCTGTCAGTTAAACGAGTGACGGTTAATGGAAGTTTTACTGTATTTCGCTTCTCTTTTGTTTCTCGTAATGTGCAAACAAAATGTCGACTGTTTCTATTTGTTGTTTATGATAACCTGTCTTCGTGTCGTTTTGTCAAAACGTTCAGATTACTCTTTTTGGTCGTCCAATATAGATGCAACATTGTTAAGTAATATAACAGTACATTTGGTATATTAATTCATTTTCCCATACACAGGTGCTATTTCGACGAGAATGGAAAGGACCTTTCGTGAAAATAATCAGCATCCTGCTGCGCCGACGACGCAAATCGTCTCGAATGTCCGATTTCTTAGTTCTTGAGAATGACGAAGATCTACACGGGCCGTACATTGCCAAAGATTATACTAACGCAACCCTACAAAACGGGATAGATTTGCACATGAAAGCAAACAATGTCCAAATCTTTGACGCGAGCAAAGCGGTACAAGCTGGAAGGAGACTGCACAGCAGTAGCTATGTCTGAGTCTCGGGACATTTGGCATGTCGTTCCACAAGATTTGGCACATTCACGCGTTTGAATGAGAACAGAAAAGGAAGGAATGTCAGCGTCGAATGTGCTAGAATATGTGTCTAATAGAAGAAGCATGGTTTAGACGTATTGGTACCACATCGGTGTGTGATATCTTCTTGGTTATGAAAGCACAATGGTTGTTTTAGTAAATATGGTTCTCTCTCTCTCTCTCTCTCTCTCTCTCTCTCTCTCTCTCTCTCTCTCTCTCTCTCTCTCTCTCTCTCTCTCTCTCTCTCTATCTCTCTCTCTCTCTCTCTATCTCTCTCTCTCTCTCTCTCAACACACACACATCATGCACACACACGTGTGCATACGCGCAACACACACATACACTTGCACACGCACACGCACACATGTCCAGCACCAGAAACCTGTTGTGGCTATGACAAGTGTTGAGACCATCATAGTCTGCAGGCCCTAAAGCACGGAACATTAAATGAGTTGGGAAAGTTGAACAGTGTGATAACTGGAATAGAAAGCATGACCATGAATATTCTAGGCATAATTGCATCGAGATGGAAGGGCTCGGGAAAAATTAAAACCAACAAACACACAATAATTTATTTTGGAGGGGATACACAAATCAAATCAACTTCAAATCAACTTTATTAGGGTCACAAATTGGGCGCGCAGGCCCGTCTTACATTCGGCCCTTCCAATCACTCGTCTTTCGTTCATCAAGAGCATTATACATTTACACAGGAAGAAAAATAAACATTGTGAAATGAATGTTGTAAACATAAACAAGACTTATTACCATGTTATGAGGCCCATCTCCCACTTATCCACACATCCCACCCACACACCCACACCCACCTACCCACACACACGCACACCAGGGACACATACATACCCCACCATCCGACCCATCCCCCTCGCGCACATCCCCCACCCACACACACTGCCCTCACCTGATCCCCCAACCAAAGCACACTCGCCACCCATAAACATCCCCCCACTAACCCACACATCCCACGCCCATCCACATCCTAACCCACACATCCTCTCCCCACCCACACCTCAAACCACCCATCCCCCAGCCACATCTCCATCGACTACATATTCCCCACCCACGCACACAATCCCCCACCAACCCACACATCGCACATCCACTCACAAATCCCCAAACCATACACACACATCCCCACAAACTGACATGTCCCTTACCCCCCCCCCCCCCCCACATCTCTCTAACCACCCATACATCCCCAAACCACTCACACACACCCCACCACCCACACATACAACTTCCACCCACCCACACGTGCCGTAACCCAATCCACCACCACACAATCCCCCACACGCACATCACATACACCCCTTACCACGCAATATTCCCAACCCACGCACCACACACACACATATCCCTCACCAACACATCCCCACTTACACACCAAACACATATCCCCCACCCAGATACCACACAATATTCCCACCCACACCCACACAGATACCCTTACCCATCCACCCCTCATACCCCCACTCACACACCACAAAACACACACATACCTCACCCACACAATATCCCCAACCAACACACCACACACCTCTCCCCACCCACACACGCATTCCCTACCCGTCCACCAACACACACTCACTCACGCATACATCCTCCACTACTCACCCACACCCCCTACCCACCCCCAACCAAACATCTCTCGATCACAATACCCCTACCCACACACATCCTCCACACACTCACACATCCCACCCCGACACATACAACTCACTCACCCACCTACACATCCCTAAGCCACTCACACACCCTCACCCACTCATTCCCCATCCATGTACACATCTCCCACCCACACACCCCCACATACTTCCCCCAACCACAACACATCCCCTACTCACCCCCACCCATACACACATTCCCCGCACCCATCACACACACCCCCCCACACCACCCACTATCCTTCACCCACACACATATCCTCACCCATACCACCACAAACATACCCTCCACCCACACATCATGCACACATCCCCCACCAACACACCGCATACATATCTCGAACCCACACACCATACACTTCTCCTCACCCGACCTTGCATCCCCAATCCACCCAACACAATCCCCTACCCACACAACCCCGCCACCCACACATACTTCCTCAAACCATCCACACATCTCCACCCATATAAACACACATCCCCCGCATCCGTCCCATACACATATCCTCCACCCATATACACATCCCCCACACCCATTCCCACACCCCTACTTTCACCCCCACACATCCATCCACACATTCCACCAACACCCACAAATATCACACCCCAACCCATCCAAACGCATACCCCCACCCACACATCCCCCACCCACACATATCCCCACACTCACACACATCCTCCACACACACTCACACCTCCTCACATCTAGACACATACAAAATGTCTCACGTTAGCATTGAAACTAGTATGAACAAACTCCCACACTTTACTCACACACATACACTGACACTTGTCATGAGCAGTCTCATAAAAATGTTAAACATGGAGAAAAATGTGTACATAAAAAGTATGTGACGTAAAAATAGTGATGCTCCCACACACACACACACACACTCTCTCTCTCTCTCTCTCTCTCTCTCTCTCTCTCTCTCTCTCTCTCTCTCTCTCTCCCGCTCACTCATTCCCTCTCACGCTCACTCATTCACTCTCCCGCTCACTCATTCACTCTCCCGCTCACTCATTCTGTCTCTCATTCACACTCACTGATTCTCTCACTCAAACTACAGTAATGAACATGAGTTTATATTATGCATGATAAAATCAAATGGTATTTAACTGATAATATGACAGATGAGAATACACAAACATATGGATTCGCGTGTTACATAACATGCGTGTTACATGACATGCATCTGTTCAGCTCTCTCTCTCTCTCTCTCTCTCTCTCTCTCTCTCTCTCTCTCTCTCTGTATTCTTTCATATACACACACTCACACGCATGCGCGCGCTCACACACACACACTAACACATCAACTCTTCCACTGTCTCACTCTCTCACACACAATCCTTCACACACACACACTCACTCTCTCAATCACACTATCTCACACATACACGTACGCATGAACGCATGCACGCACGCACACACTCCCTCACTCACTCTCACACATACACGTACGAATGCATGCACTGACACATTTCCCCACCATTTCTAGCTCAATCACTCTCTCCACACACACGCATGCACGTGCACACACACACATTCACTCTCTCCCTCTCTCTGACACCCACTTTCTCTCTGTCTCTCTCTCCCTCTCTCTCTCTCTCTCTCTCTCTCTCTCTCTCTCTCGCTCCCACACGCACACACATATATAGTGAACAATTATAGTTAAACAATTATAATGAACAATTATGAGAAAGGAGAAAAACAGGAGAAAGGAGTAGGATTACTATTTGATTTAAAAAAAAAAACCCCAGCCAAGTTAATTAATGGTTACTGGTGTATTTCAGATAGAGGTATTATGGTCAAAATGAAAGACAAACCAATAGATATAAATATTGTATAAGTATACGCACCAACAACAGTAGTAGTGATGAAGAAATACAACATTTTCACGATGAAGTAGAAATCGCTATGTCTGAAATTAGATCATAAGAAATAAAAATAACATTAGGAGATTTTAATGAAAAAGTAGGAAAGGGGGTTAATGGGCGTGTAGTGGGGAATTATGGTTTAGGTACAAGAAATGAAAGAGGAGAGAAACTAATAGAGTAGACACACATCAATGATATGGTAGTTGGAAATACCTGGTTTAAACACCATAACAGACGACTTTACACACGGAAAAGCCCTGATAAGAAAATACTTAACCGAATTGACTACATGCTTATTAATAAAATATTTTAAAATGCGTTAAAGATAATGCCTGGTGCTGACT
The DNA here is from genome assembly GCA_963921405.1 of Cepaea hortensis. Taxonomy (NCBI): domain Eukaryota; kingdom Metazoa; phylum Mollusca; class Gastropoda; order Stylommatophora; family Helicidae; genus Cepaea; species Cepaea hortensis. Next base: position 36,164,505 of record OY992897.1, on the reverse strand, counting down.
GTAATAGTGATCATGTACCACTATGTGGACAAATAAAAGTAAGAAAAAAAAGTGGTTAAGAACGTGAGACTTAATAAAGATGTTCTGAAAGCTGATAAAGAAATTCAAGAACAATACAGAGTGACTGAAAAATAGGTACAATGCTATAGCCACAATACACAGTACAAATGAACAATGGGAAATGTTAAGGGACTCCATTAATCAAATAAGAAATATTACCGGAGAGAAGCCAAAAAGCTAAGACAAATGGATGACTGAAGAAATCTTAAAGTTTATGGACAAAAGAAAAACAAGAGTAAAATTGACAAACAAGAGTATGCTGAGATAAATAAAGACATAAGAGATAAATGTGTGAAGGGAAAAGTAAAAGAAAGTTGGTTAAACGAGCAATGCAAGAAACTTGAATTAAATTCAACGAAAGATACAAAAAGTATGCACAGGCAAATCAGTGAGCTCACGGGAAGAAAAATAAGAGTGAATACAGGATGTTTGAAATCAAAAACAAGAAAGATATTATTGGAGGAAGGTGATATAATGAAGAAGTGGACTGGGTATATAAGCGAATTATATGATGGAAAAAGGGAAGAATTAACAGAAAAAAGTAACTATTCTAAAAGAAGAAGCCGCTGACACGGTCAAACATATGAAGAGAGGAAATCAGCTAGGCCAGGTGGAAACACATTATAATAATTAGACGTACTGGGAGAATTTGGAGTAGATATATTAACCAACATGTTGAATGATATTTACGGCAGTGAAATGCTGAAATCTGTATTTATAGCTATAGCAAAAAGAGAAGGAGCAGTGGAATGCGAAGACTTTCGTAAAATTAACATAATGTAACTAAGCTTCTCAGAATTATATTGAGAAGAACAAGAAAGAAAATAAAAATCGAAATTGGCGAAGAACAGGGTGGATATTTGGAAGGAAGGGCAATATACACATTACTACCACTAGTGCTTCATAGATTATAGTACAATTATACTTTATAGATTATACTAAGTAAAACATGAGGCACTGATTAAAATGCTGGAAGAATTCAAGATCGATGGGAAAGATCTCAGAATAATAAAACAAAAATATTTACTAGAACCAAGTAGCAGCAATTAAAATAGGAAATGAAGAGGACTGCTATGAACAAATAAAGCCAGGTGTACGTCAGGGATGTGTTTTGTCACCGGATCACTTCTCCCACTATAGAGAAGTAATAATGAGAGAGATCACAGAGAAGCCGGGAATACTAATCGGAGATTATAATATAAACAATATACGCTATGCAGATGACACAGTTTTGGTGGCGGATAATGCAAAAGATCCACAACAATTGTTGGGCATTGTAGTGACGCAGTGTGCAAAGAAAGGAATCTTCTTGAGTATCAAGAAAACAGTAACAATCGTGATATCAAAGAAAAATGTGACACCAAAATGTGGAATGGAAAAAGAAAGGACAATTCTTAACCACGTGGATAGTTTTAATTACCTTGGGGCATTTATAACATCAGACGGAAGGTATACAGCAGAAATTAAGAGCAGAGTAGGACAAGCAAAAGTTGCATATCAGATAATGAAAAGTATCTTATGCAATAAGTCACTATCATTGAATGTAAGAAAGAGAGTGCTTGAGTGTTGTATACCGGGTGTTTGTATTGTCTCACTACACTTTGTATGGAGAACAAATTTGGAAAATGAGGTACATGACGTTATAAACAAATGTGCTAAAATTCATTAACTTAGTTACAATAGGCCGGTCTCCCTGGCCAAGGTCTTTAACGTCTTTCTCCGTAATCCCGTATATTCTCGTGAGTAACGCAACCTGCGCGAGAATCGGTAGCGGTTCTCGCCTCGTTGGTAACTTAGGGGGTATGTGAGCCGGTCGCTCAGAAAGCAATGGCAAACTACTGAACGTAATCTTGCCTAGTACATCAACAGCAGCTGAAAAATGCTGATGTTGACTGCAACGTCCTGTAAGGGATATGCAAAAAAAAAAAAAAATTAATAAAAAAAAAGTTACAATAGTCACTGCTATGGTATAACGCTTTGGGGGGGGGGGGGGAGCTGGATAACACCATTCTGTTTGGAGTGCAAAGAATTACTCCAGCAGATGACAGCCATTCGCTGCATATTCCTTCAAGATTGACTGTGGAGCACATGTGTTGATGACGTCATGTACTTAAGTTTTCAAATGTGTTCTAAATACAAAGTGCTGTGAGACTTTACAAACACTCGGTAGAAGCTGTTTTTCTGTATGCCTGTGAATCTTGGAATGTAAATGAACAAATTAGGAAAAACTTGGAAGCAACAGAGAACGAATTCCGTGGACTGCCAGAGTAATTAACGACGATAGCCTGAAAGAGGCTAATGAAATTAGAACATTGTATACAACAATAAGAAAGAGACGAACAGCTTTCTTCGGTCATGTGATGAGAAGAGAGGCATTGGAGAACATCGTAGTGACTGGAAAGATCTAGAGGAAGAGAAGCAGAGGCAGACAGAGAAATTATGCTGGATGGATTTCGACTGAGGCATGGAGGAATATCAGCATCAGCAGCAGAGTTGGTCCAGAACACCAAAGACCGAGATATGTGATGAGACATGAACGCCTACGCCAGCGTGCATGGCACATGATGATGATGAAAGCACAGAGGAATAGGTGGCCAGTCTTTGTCTCCCGTAGTGAGCAACGAGATCTGGCATCGAACTCTTGTCCGACGCGGCTCATGCCATTGTCAGTGTAACGTCACATCCTAACCTTTACATCAACGTGCCGGCGTCGCTATATATATACCCCCTATATATATATATATGTGTGTGTGTGTGTGTGTGTGAGAGAGGTCTTTGTCAGATATGACTGAGCTACCGTATGACAGTAGACGGTACTACCTGCTTTCTGTCAGAGCCGAATGTTGAACGACGCTTACCAAACCCGACACCCCACATTGTGCCAACGGCTTCGAGCGGAAGAGCCCAACTGGGAGGGTACAAGCTTTATCCTGGTGCGAGGAAATGCAACCTAAAGACAAAATGTCGTGGCAGGGCAGACCAGGCCCTAAGCCTTGGTTGGCATCTGGTCTAGGATCGAAGCTCCGACAGGCGGACAGTTAGAGCATTGATTTGCTGATCCGGCAGCTTCTGCAGCAGGTCTTGTTCCAGGTTTATTGGTATTACCATTCCTCTGGAGTGAACTAGGCAGGCCGAGAGAGGGATCATGCTGCATGGGCATCATATGGTCTCTATATTTTAGCCCAGGCTTTGTGTTATAGAGAGGTATAACTCCATCTCTGGTCTTAACCGGTCTCGGAATCAGTTACGGGTTATAAGTCCTAGTCAACTTGCGTAGACGTGGGGTGCCACGGGTTGCCTCTGACGTTGGGAGACACCTATAGGTGTCACTGATCAACTACCGCCACCTTTAGCTAGGCAGCATCCGGTCAGTTGGGTTCTGAACCGCCACAGCCTGCCTGCTTCATTGGGTGCTTGTGGTTAGTACAAAATCTGAATCGCAGGCTGTTAAACCAATGCAACAGGCACTAATAAAAATAAAAATAGAAACCTTAAGCTACGGCTTGCAACCTTGAACATAAGAACCACGTGTCCAGGATTTTCCACTGGCCTGACGAAAATTGACGATGTGAGAAAAACGGTTGTGAATCTTGCCGAACTCAATCGTCTTAACATTGATATTGCTGGCCTGCAGGAGACTTGCCTCGCTGAGGAAGGGTCACTCAGGGAAAACAATTACACCTTTTTTGGAAGGGTAGAGAGAAGGTGTAACAGTAATGGAGTACTGGGGTATTATTAGGATCTAGTGGGAAACAGATACAGCACGATTGAGCATTGAGACTGAAAGCGGGGAGAGATGCTCAATCGTGACGTATTGGGTTGGCAAGGGCAGTTAAGATCCAGCCTTCAATGTGAGTGGAGTTAACATCACACCCTTGAGAGGTAAAGAAGCAAGTTGTCATCATGAAGCAATAAACTATTTTAACTTAACCTCTGGCTTGTTAATCTCTGTACACACTGTTACAGGATTAATTATGGAGCATGTGACCAGGATCTGAACCTGATATAATCGCCGGAGAAAAACAAAAACAATGCGAAGTCAAGCCGAATAACATCGCGTTAGAGACCAATTAGTGAACGTGAGAACAGGCGCACCAAAAGATGGCCAGTAAATTTGTAAATCGTAGTTATCTGTGAATACAGAGGCCAAAAGCTCACCCAGGAGTGGTCCTCTGTAAGTCTTTTTCAAGACTTAAGATAACAAATAAAGTAGCGCCAAGAGCCTTGATATAACCGTCACTTTGCAGAGTCCGCAATTCAAGAAGTTTATTATAGCCGCCGTGCTGCAAGTTGATTGTCAGCAACAGGCTTAACATGGACGGTGCCTGAATTGTTGCGTTTCAAGAGCCATTACAGCCGCTGTGAGGGGACGAACCGGAATGATCATGTCCTGAGAGTTTGGGCAAACCAGCAATTCAGCCAGAACATTTTGTCGGTCAGAACAAGAACTCAAGAATTCTGTAGAGGAGCAATTCAGTCAGAACATTTTGTCGGGACAGCATGAAAGCCTCCTCGTTTCTTTCGTTGATCGGGCCATAGATTGTTGAAACAGTCAAATATCACTGGGCCTCGGCTGATCCTGATACTTTTTTGGGCCTCGTTATTACTAAGACCCTATCAAATCGGCGAAGATGTACCCCACCCGGGGTGAACGCAAAGACTAATATCAGATGTGACCCGACCAGGGGTTGAAGATTATCCAGGCATCCCATGAGAAGTGACCTGAGGGGAAGAGATAGGCTACCTAAACTCCACTACCTAAATTCCGCGACTGATGGTCAGCTGATGCAGGCACCTGGTGTTCGAACTTAATTTGACGGCGAGGGTAAATTTCTGTATTTAGTTTTACAAAACAAGTGAATTGTGCTCTTTAAAAATTAAGAAATTGCAAATGTGTGATACTTAGACCCAGAAAATAACTGCGCATTGCTATAATAAGTGAGTGCATTTCTTTAAATTTAGAAGTTAAAATGGTGTCTATAATAAGTAAGTGTATTCTTTAAATTTAGAGGTTGAAATTGTGTGTTTCTTTGCTTGCCTTGTTTCAGTATTATTTCAGCATGGCGGAACAGGACACCTTAGCACAGGTTTAGATCTGTTTAGGAATATTTTAGCAGAGCAGATTCATCACGACACAAGTGAGAATTATTTCGGCTGAGATAGCATAAAGAGTAAAAATGTACTTGAACAGAGACTTAGGACACGTGACTGCATGGTTAGGAGAATTAAAGGTGGCAGTCAGCGAGGTAGAATGTTTTGTACACTGGTTACAGAGCAATGTAAGAGGTAATGAGATAAAAAGGAATAACCGAGGACAGCCACTACTTGATGAAAATAGAGGGCAGTATGGAAGCATTTATGTTAGTCCAAGGATGACTAGGGTTAGGAGCTGGTACAATGATCAGAGATACAGAAATGGGCATGAGAGAGATTGTTCTAGGAGTTGGCCATCCTATACGGTAAGCGCTAGAAAAAAACGTGACGAGTGGTTTGAAAAAAGACAAAGACAATATCTAAACTCAGGTGTTGAACCTATAAATAAAATACAGACTAGTCCTAAAATGGTTGCGAAGGTGACTAGTAGACAGGAAAAGAAGACGACGGGATTGGTAAAGAAAATAAACCGAGAGACACAGACGCAGACAAGTAATATGATAGAACGTAGTACGCAGACTCAGATACAACCAGTCAGCAAAGTAACAAAGGAAACTCAAACTGACTTAATAGAGAATCAGTCAAAACCAACTCAATTGACTAAGAGAGACAAGGTTGAAGTTAGGAAAGATGGACAGACGAACGAAAGAAAGATAAAGAGGAGAAGTATTGAAGAAAGAAATAGTATGGTTGTAAATAGAGGTAGTGCCGTGTCAAGTTCTTCAGCTATAGACAAGAAACTAATTCCCAAAGGGTGTAGGAATATTAGCTGCCAGAGTTCAAGTTACGGAGCAGATATTCTTACAGCCGCGAATTATAGTGATGCTGAAACAGATATTAATACGGATGATTCAGAAAATGAGAGTGCTGCACTACGAGCAGATCCTGAATTGAGGAGTGTTGTTCCCTCATACGGAATAGTGACTGGTGGACAGACGGACAGAGTTGTAGTTAGTGACTATATTGGGAAGGCTAAGGGACGAAGACCGAGAAGGAGAAAGAAAGCCAGACGTTCTAAAGGCGACTATGAGAATAGAGTCGACGTGGCTGCGGTGAACTACTATAATGAGTCTGATGAAGGAACTATTGTTAGTGTGTCATCTGAGGACGAAATGGGGAGGTACAAACGTTACATAAGGTATACAGGGAACAGTGAGCAGACCGACGCTGGAAATAAGAAGAAAACATTTAAGAAGACAAATAGTAGACAGATAGCGGGAATTTACTCAACGACAGAAAGTGACTTAAGTAAAATAGAAGACCTTAGGACCTTAAGACCTGAGTACTTTAACAGGTTGACAACAGATAGTGAAGAGGACATAATAAGAGTAAGACGGGTTAATATATTGAGAGACAACGAAATGTTTAACTTGGACACACTCTATAACGGTTAAAATTCCTTGGGTGAGGAAGGAAAATGGAATAGTTTATGAGAAGAATTGAGATTTGAGCATATAGATATGGGAGCTGTCTGGAATAGACAGATGAATTTTGTTTGGTGTAGCATCGCATGGTATAGGGTAGGCGATGGAGTTGTTGATATTCCACGTGGATTACGTAATACAGGATATCATATCTTCTGTTTGGTTAAAATGTAGGGAGAGTACATTAAATAAAATAGGGTGGATTCAGCACTTAGTAGAGAGAATTAGTAGAGGGTGAGAGATAAATTAAGTATGAATGTTTGTATTAGAAGTGGTTTGACTCAGAGCTATGACGTGATGTCCGAGATAGTTTTGCTTGTTGGTTTGAGAAGAAAGAATAGTATTGTATGACAGCTGAACCGAGAATGTCTGGTGAGGAGAAATAGGTTGAGGTGGTACTAAGCGTCCTGTGTGTAAAGTAGCCAGTTGAACACGAGAATATTAAGAGTAAAAGACTGTAGAAGTGGATGCTTGAAAAATACGAGTTACGTAGTGCTTGTGGAGAAAGAAAAAAGTTGTTGTGTCTGGAGAAGTATAGAATAATAGTTACGAGATTGGTGACATGTTGGAATGAAGTTTGTTTTGAAGAGACAGTAGATAGTGCTGTGAAAGCAATATAAGTTGCGAGATGTCATATATAGGGTTTGACCTTCGTATAGGAGTAGAGATATAAGAAAGCAGTGAATTGAGAAAGTCCTCTGGATTAATTCGTCTGGTTATGCGTTGTTCATACGTGAATATAACTGTAGTCAGACAGGTGTTCGGCGTGATGAAGGAAGTAGGAGAGAGGTATGATGAAGTCGCCTAAGTGAAATACGTAGATAGAATGTAAGAGTGGCGTTAAAATGTCTTGTGGCAATGGGTTTAGAGGAGATCAATACGTGTTTATATGTGGTAAATGTTGAAGTGACGTCTGAAGTGCTTTTTATAGTAATGATAGAAGAGACATGTTAGGTTGTCGCGATGCGAGAGTAGGCGTGAGATGAGAGCGAGGTTGTGTGTCATTGTCCGTGTGAATATGAGAAGAGCGGTTGATAAGTGACGTTGATAAATCGTGGTGGAACATAGAACATGCGAAAATCGACAGATAGAAAGAAAATTGTAATGTCTTTTCGTAGAATATCTGAACTTGGAAGGAAATTATGGAAGTTATATGCTGAATTAACATTATGAATGTTTAGTATTCTTGACAGGAAAATGGCGAAGCAAGAGTGCCTAAGACTGAGAAACGAGGAAAGAGAGGTCTGCTGTTGGTTATAAGGGGCGTAGGTTGCAGTTCTGAAAGAGTTCCGAGAAATAACAAGAAGAATGAAAGATGCGGAGGTAAACATGGTTAGTTAAATGAGTCTTGGAGAACGTGTTCCGAAGAGGGTGACTGGTTTGATTGTCGTCACGATGCAAGAATGATAGGTGAGGCTTGAGGATAGCTTAAAGTAGTGCTGGTGAGACGTTGAAAGTATTGAAGCAGGATGATGAAATATTAATTGCGTCGGGTAGACGAGAAATTTGGAAGTGGAATTGGTGGCTTTGGTGAGAGCTCTATAATAAATAGACAAGTTCTTTTGATGGGAGTTGACCTGTAGTTTACAGTGATTGAATTCCAAATAATGTGATGTGTAAGGAGTTAGTTTTGTAAAATATTGTGAGGGGAGATAATCAATGGTTGACTTCCAGAAAATGGAACGGTCAGTTGTGGAGTGGTGTTTGTGGTTGAGGAGAACAAAAGTTGTTCTAAATTAAAGAAGTTAGTCTGTGGTTAACAGATATATATACGTAGCAGTGAGGTGTTTTGTTTTCTCGGTTATGGGAGGCCAAGATTGATGGGCCACTGTGTGTAGTAATTTGAAGGGAGTTGTTTTGTTATACATGACTTGGCTAAATAGATAGGTGTTACATTGGTTAGAAAAGGAGGCTAATGTTGCTGGGTCACTTTAAGTGGTTAATTCTAAGTGAATTATATATTTTTTTTTAAAAACCTTCAGTTGTGTTTATTGAAATTGAGCTTTCAATGCCTCATATGTAAAATTTTTTTTTGCTTGATTTGGTCCTGTTATTATTTTAGAATAGGATTATTGTGTTCGTAGACCTTTATGTGTGAACTACTGGTCCGTAAAAGAGACCAGTAGTATTAGGTAACAATAGATTAGGATGTATGTTGTATTATTTTAACCATCATCATCACCATCTTCATCACCATCACCTTTAATTGACATGAGGGGAAACATAAATGATGTTATAAAAATGTGGGGGGGTATGATGTTCTGTTGTGATTTTATTTCGCTGTTTTGTATGTTAAATAGTAGTTAGTTAAGTTATGTTTAAGTTACAGGGTTTTGTCTAGAATAAAGACAATACATGGGCTTTATTTTAGTCCTTCGTTCAGAAAATAGTAATAAACTACTGGGGACTAGAAGAGAGACATTTATTTGGGATCCTTCGTTTAGAAAATAGTAATAAACTACTGGGGACTAGAAGAGAGACATTTATTTGGGATCCTTCGTTCAGAAAAGAGTTAATAAAACTACTGAGAGCTAATAAAGAGACACATTCTCTTTGTGAAGAATAAGTTCATGGGTATTTTGTTGCTGTGATAATCAGTGTAGAATAGTTAATATGGTTAGGAAGTAGTGGAAATATATGGATGGTTAGGGGGAAGTTTAGAGTTACACTAAAGTCAGCATTGATTTAGAAGCCATATGGGGGAAGAAAAGATTAATATAGCAGTGGGGTTAATGAGGAGAAAGTTTTAAACATGGGTTACATGGGGTCAGAAGAACCATGATGTACACAGGATTGCGGGGTTATAGAAAAAGAAGAGGGTAACGGGTTACCCCAGACAAAAACATGAATTGAATCCATGTTTAAATTCTGAAGAGTGATTAGACACTGTGGATAACAGTACAAGAATAAAGGGGTGTAAGTGTGTAGTCGAGACATAATGACAAGGGCTGTTTGAGAGTCCGTAATATATGGGCTGGGATAAAGTTAAAGGCAGGATAGGATATTGTTGCTGTTAGTAACGGCATGAAGGGAGATTTGAGTAGTTGTGCCCATAATAAATGGACAGTAAGGGGGCAAGAGAGGTATATTATGTGAGGTGATCTGTATTGGAACAGGTCTTGATTTTTAATTGTGTCCTCGGGACGTATTTTGTGGTTGACATTACAATGAGAGCTTGAAGTAAGGTTCAGAGACATAAAAGTAGTAGTGTCTGTAATATATAGACAATTGGATGTGAATAATGGTTTTGATGCTGTAGATAGCAGCGTAAACGTTTACCATAATGGTTTGGTAAAGGGGGTGTGTGATTTAGGTGAGTGTGGTTTTAGACTTTATTACATAAAGTCTCAAATGACATAGGAGGGTAAAGGAGTATGGTTTGGAAAAGGGGGTGTGTGATTTTTAGCTGAGTGTGGTCTTTGTGTGGAAGAGTTCTACTGCTTCTTTTAAATACCGGTGGCCACCGATTCTTTATCTTTCTATCGTGTGAAAGTGATTTCAAGTTAGTCGAAAGGGGAGAATGGTATCAGCGTTTGAAATAGTAAGCGGAATGCTTACGAAGTGGAAAAGTAATATTTAAGAAGATGTGTTATAATGTATTTTATAAAGTTGATATTGAATTGTTATTAAAGATATGTAAATATGTTATGGTTGTTTGAAGAGCCAGAAAAGAAGTGGGTTGAGATATATATATATATATATAGCAGGGGAAGACTTAAAGAAATAGAATATTCACTAAGATAGAGTTGCTTTGGGGAGGATTAGGGGAACTGTGAGAGATAAAGAAAAGGAGGGAATAGAGTAAGGGGATTAGGAGTAAAGATTTTTCCTTTATAAGGAAAATTCTTTAATAAACATGGGGAGGTGTAACAGTAATGGAGTACTGGGGTATTATTAGGATCTAGTGGGAAACAGATACAGCACGATTGAGCATTGAGACTGAAAGCGGGGAGAGATGCTCAATCGTGACGTATTGGGTTGGCAAGGGCAGTTAAGATCCAGCCTTCAATGTGAGTGGAGTTAACATCACACCCTTGAGAGGTAAAGAAGCAAGTTGTCATCATGAAGCAATAAACTATTTTAACTTAACCTCTGGCTTGTTAATCTCTGTACACACTGTTACAAAGGCCATTGCGAAGGTAGCCTTTAGCAAGATGAAAAACATTCTGACCAATAAAATGATGTCAATTGAAACGAGAAAAAGAGTGTTGAGGGGATACATAGAGCCTGTTCTTTTGTATGGATGTGAAACTTGGACAATGTGCAGTCAAGCTGAAAAACATCTGATGGCTGCAGAAATGTGGTTTCTGAGGAAAATGCAAAGAATACCATGGACAGATAGAAAAACCAATGACCAAGTACTACAAGAGACAAATGAAAATCGTAGATTGATTAGAGAAATTAGACGTAGACAGTCAAAATTTTTTGGACATGTTATGAGAAGAAATGGACTGCAGAACTTGGTGACAGCTGGCAAGATCGAGGGGAACAGACCAAGAGGAAGACCGAGAGGAAAATACCTGGATGGCTTGGCCACATGGCATGGACGAGACAGGAACACTGAGCTGATCCACGACTCTGGTGATCGAGTGAAATGGCGAATCATGACCGCCCACGCTTTCCGGCATGGCACATGATTGATTGATTGAGAGAGTAGGCAGAAAAAAGGCAACACGGTATAGGCTTTGCAGTGAAGAATTCGCTACTGGGAATGATTGAAATTCCAGCTGGAGGTAATGAAAGACTATTATCCCTACACTTGGGAACCTCTTGTGGTTTTGTCACCATTATCACTGCATATGCACCGACACTTGCTTCCTCTGATGATGTGGAGGATTCTTTCAATGAGGAGATAGACTCTGTGATCAAGGCAGTTCCAAAATCCGACTACATTTATATGCTCGGTGATTTCAATGCTCGTGTGGGCAAGGACTCGAGTTCATGGCCAGTGTGCCTTGGAAAATACAACATCGGTCGCTTGAATGAAAATGGGCAAAGGCTGTTAGAGCATTGCACCAGAAACGACCTATGTATTACAAACTCCTTATTTAAAACACAAGAACTGCATAAGGTCACATGGACACATCAAAGATCCGGCCATTGGCATCAGCTGGACTTCATCATCACATGGAGACAACATCTGAACCAAACATCATTAACTCAAAGTTACCACAGTGCGGACTGTGATACGGATCATTCTTTGGTTGTTGCAAGAGTTAGACTGAGACCAAACAGAATCTACTCAGCTAAACACAAACAACCCCAGTATTAATGTTAGTAACACCCGCGATCATGATAAGTGCTTTTAGTTCAAACAGCAACTTGAAGACGCTTTCACTGATACATCAGACATTTTTACAGCAAGTGAAAAGTGGGGTAAACTTAAGGAAACTCTTTATAAAACAGCGATAGAGGTTTACGGCACTGTGGACCATAAGAGGCAGGACTGGTTTGCGGCAAATAGCCAGACACTGCAGCCCTTGATTGATAAAAAGAAGAAAGCTCTCTTAAAAAACAAGGAAAGAACAACGCGTAAAACTCTCAGTGCGCCGAAGCAAGCTAGGAAAGATGTGCAAAAAGGCTGCTAGGCAATGTGCAAATGACTATTGGATCAAGTTATGCGAGTCCATTCAAAATGCAAGTGATAAGAGAAACACCAGAAGCATGTATGAAGGGATAAAGAAAGCCTGTGATCCAATGATCAAAAGAAGTGCATCACTGAAAACCTTGACTGGAAAAATCATCACTGATAAGAATCAGCTGAGGCATAGATGGATAGAGCACTATTTAGAGTCTTACGCAAGTGAGGCAAAATTAGCGGATGAGGCCTCAACGCCATAGAGGCCCTGTCAACTCTTGACCATCTGGACAGGCTTCCCACCATAACAGAAGTTAAGTGTCCTATAAATGAACTTGCATCTGGCAAGGCTCCAGTTAAGGATGGGATTTCAATAGAGGTTATCCGTAGTGGGCAAGACACACCCACTCTACAGATCCACCAGCTAATAGAGCTATGCTGGCGAGAAGGACAAGTCCCACAGGATTTCAAAGACTCAAGCATAATAACATTGTACTAGAACAAGGGCGATCGGAGCGACTGTACCAACTATAGGGGTATCTCACTTCTGTGTATTGTTGGGAAATTATTTGCCAGAATTATTCTGCGAAGTCCTGGGAGATCAAGTCTACCCTGAATCACAGTGTGGTTTCCGACAGAACCGATCTATCATTGATATGATATTCTCATTGCGACAAATGCAGGAAAAATGCCGTGAACAGTTTATTGCCTTCATCGACCTCACAAAGGCATTTGATTTGGTCAGTCGTGAGGGTCTGTTCAAGGCATAAAAAAAGATTGGCTGCGCACCAAGTCTTCTGTCCATTGTGGAATCGTTCCACACAGGCATGAAGGGTATAATCAAGTTTGATGGTGCAACTTCAGAAGAGTTTGAAATCAAAAGTGGAGTTAAGCAAGATTGTGTACTAGCTCCCACCCTCTTTGGAATATACTTTTCACTTCTACTGAAATATGCCTTTCGTGATCAGGATGGTAGTATATACATTCTCCTTCGCCCAGATGGCGGCCTTTACAATGCTCAGAGATTGAAGACCAAGACCAAACTTAGGAGGGTACTGATCAGAGAGTTGCTTTTTGCAGATGATGCTGCAATTACGACCCACTCTGAGGAAGAATTACAACGTCTACTATCTGCATTCTCCAATGCGTGTTCTGAATTTGGTTTAACAATTAGCAAAAGGAAGACACAAGGTGCACATGGGGTACCATCAATCTTTATTGACGACGCCGAACTAGAGATAGTAGATATCAACGTCTCTAGGGGTTTATAAACAATGGTTCAGACAGGCAGTTGATGCGAGTACAAACGAGGCATGAAAAGCATGAATATATCATTAAACATCTTTAATGGTCATACATCGTCATAACATTATCTACAAAGATCATTTCACAAAACTCGCACAGCTCTCGCAATACGCTCGCTCCATACTTGCTCGGCGAATTACATAATCGTGCTTCAGTATCCACACTAACACACGGCTAGCAGCAGCCCCACTCGCTCTCACTAGCGAAGCTCAAGTCCAAGTAAATGGTCTATTTATCTCTCCCAAACACAGCCAAGCATCCTCTCTCATCCACAGTCCGAGTCCCGTCTGAGGCTTCCTACTCAGGTGGTCACAAGGTACTTCACCTCGTGGAGTCCGTGGAGATCGTGCTAGTCGAGTTTGTCCTGCACTCGCCTGTTGAGGCAGGCGCACTGCGTCATCCCGTTCAAGGTGAACCTGTCCTGTCACTCAAGGGCACAGTCCTGTCTCTAACCATATGTCATGGACGTATGGACCGGTCTACTATACCCATTCTATTCCCATGTCCTATGTCTGTCCTCTGTCCTTTCTGTCATGTCCTATTTGGGACCTTGACAGTAGACCATTTTAAATATCTAGGATCAGAGGTAAATAGCAAATTATCCCTAGATCAGGAAATCAACATCAGGATTGGTAAGGCAGCAACAACAATGAACAGGTTAAGAACAAGAGTCTGAGAGAACAGGAAGCTTACTGCCAAAACAAAAGTCCTTGTCTATCAAGAATGTGTCCGTAGTACTCTTCTTTATGGCAGTGAAGGCTGGACAACTTACACCAAGAGAAACGTTTAAACAGCTTTCATATGCGGTGTCTGCGAAGAATACTTGGTATTACGTGGCAAGACAAAATCACAAATACTGAAGTATTGGAAAGATCAGGCTGTGTGGCGGTGTATTCCATGCTCAGTCTTCGTAGACTTAGATGGATAGGACAAGTTAGGAGGATGGGTGATGGTAGAATACCAAAGGACATCTTTTTTGGTAAATTACAGGTGGGTAGGAGATCTCTGGGTCGGCCTCTACTACGATACAAAGATGTGTGTAAGCGGGACATGACTGATACAGGCATTGATAATGCATATGCGGAGCAAGTCGCCGCTGAATGTGTTGCATGGAGGACAAATATCAGAAATGGAATAAAGACAAAGGAGAGAACTTGCGGATAAGTCACACACAGAGCGTGAGGGACGTAAGATGGTTCATCATGGTGAAAATGACCATTTGTTCGCATGCATCCACTGTGGACGAACATTTACAGCGCGAATTGGCCTTATCAGTCACATTCGCCACCGCCATAGCGTCGTGGGGAGGAATAATTTGCGCTCCAGCGCCCGGTGGGCGGCACTGGATAGTGTCATTACGTGTGATTGTACAATGTCTTTGATGTCGTCAATCTATTTTCTTCTTGGACGTCCTCTTGGTCTCGTCGCAGATGATCGTTGATGTAAGGCCAGTGATGGTAGTTGCTGGTGTTGCATTCTAACGACATGGCCAAACCACTTGATCTCCTGTCTTTCCATAAATGTGACACAAGGTGTTGATCAATACTGTCTATCTGATAACAGCATTGTTTACTCGGTCTCGGATTGTTAAGTTGGCAGTTCTTCTCAGGCATCTCATCTCGCACGTATCGGTTTTGCGAGAGTGTGATTCGGGTAAAGTCTAAGTTTGAGTTTGGTAGCATAGGGTTGGTGTGAATATGCTGTTTATTGACGCAATTAA
The DNA here is from genome assembly GCA_963921405.1 of Cepaea hortensis. NCBI lineage: Eukaryota > Metazoa > Mollusca > Gastropoda > Stylommatophora > Helicidae > Cepaea > Cepaea hortensis. Next base: position 36,149,264 of record OY992897.1, on the reverse strand, counting down.
AAGAACGTTAATCCTTTACCAAAGCCATTTCATTGTCGCTGTTATTTGGTAGGCTGGAGTAAACTACCCCGTTTACCCGTCTAGTTTGATGCCTATATTTGCTAGCTGAAATTAACCGCGCAAGTTAACTTGCATACCAAGTTTCAAGCTCAGGGTTGTCCCTGTGACCCGGCCTTCAAAGAGTACCACGACCCGATTATTCAATATTTGCCAACAGTGACGTTTCGGGAATTCCCAGGCGAAGCGAGCTGATCCCCCGCCATTTAAAATCCAGCTCGGGGTTGAATAGTCATATAGTTTGTTTGCATTGAGTGGCCTTCATTAATGCATATGCACTGAATTTAAAGACGACTTTTTTTTATTTTCCATGGGAGTATGAATCTGTGAGGATAATGATTCGCTGCAGTGTGATAGCTTTCTGTGTGGTGTTCAGTTTCCCGAGAATATCAATACTGACTGATGGAAGTCATGGCGGTGTACGGAATCCGTTGTCTCGGATTAAAAATACAGTTTCAATGTCTGTGTTTAGCGCTTCAGTTTTGACAAATGCATCGTCTGGGTTTGACAAGAAGGTGGACCGTGGGCAGGCAACGTCACGAGAGGTCAATACTGGGGGACAGAACCAGATTCTGGGCACAACAGATATGCCAGTAGGAAATACAACGGAAACGAATTTCCCTAAATATCAGGTTAGGGCAAATCAGCTTAACCTACAGCGGGAGATTCGTATCCCTTCAAGAACCAGTTTTCAAAAGTCGGTATATGCCTTACCATATATAACCATACAGTCGGAAAACAAAGAACATGTACCTGACGACAAGATTTCCAGAAATAAACAGCGCAAAGGTGGGTTTGTAAAGCCGGATTATGAGAACAAAAGCAGTGTAAAACACAAACGGATTGCAAGAGACATCCTTCGCAAGATTCAGGAGAAGTCTAAATCCGTGATACAAAGACTGTGTGACATCAGCAAGGGTAGCCCGACACACTTATGCTACCATCTGGGGTCCTCAAAATGCTACTGCAGAGGAGGTCTGGCCGACTGCTCTGGGAGACAGCATCGCCCGAATATCGCTTACGCTCCCAGCTTTCCGTCCAATATTAAATGTCTCAGTTTGGCTTATAATAACATCAGGGGTTTGGACGACAGCTTCTTCGCGAATGTTTCTCAGTTTGTTGCCATAGATTTAAGCTCCAACAAACTGCTAACCATTTCCAAAGAGACGTTTGGTCGCTTCACCAATCTCAAGTATCTCATTCTAAACGACAACGTCCTGAATTACCCAAATCTGCACGCCGTCTTTGATTACCCTCCCAGTTTGAGGCTGGACATCGTCGGACTAGACCTGGGACAGGTGCCGAGTGATTACTTTCAGAACCATTCAAACATACATACGTCACAAATCTACATGGATTTGAACTATATGCCAACCCTTGACTTAGGAGTGTTCGCGAAGTTTGATAAACTTGAGTACTTAAGTGTCACCTTCTCCAGCATTCAGAATGTTGTCTCCGCTCCCTTGTGTAACCTCAAAGGATTATATTTGGATAACAACACTATCACAGTCTTCCCAGATACTTGCAGCAATGCAGGCAGCATAACGGACTTTGGCCATGATGTTAAATACGCATGTGCACATTCAGAGAACATGGGGCATTTAAATGAAACAGCAACATTGCCAGGGAAGAAAGTTGGCGAGGAATACATGCCATTGTTCCCACGTTTGACACAGCTCACCTTGGGACATAACTATATTCTATCTTTACCTCCAAGAGACAAGTTTTGCCTGTCAAAAGTAGTCACTTTAAATCTCCAGTCAAATAACATCACGGAAATTCCTGAAGGCGCATTTACTTCTCTGCGTTCTCTGAAAGCGCTGCATTTAGACAGAATGAATTCTGGAATCACTAAAATTGGACCATCAGCTTTCAACGTATCTGTTATGACAAGTCTCTACATGTCCAGAAACAAAGTACAATTTGCCAGCCAAGACGTCAGCAACAAATTATTCCAAGGCTGTGCTCATTTGCGCGTTCTGGACATTGATCACAATAACCTCAATGATATGAACGAAGATATGTTTGAAGAACTGCTAAATAACACACCGGCTCTGAAGTTTATCTACCTGTCATCCACCGAAATGCAATTTATACCGGTGACAGCATTTTCAAGGTTGCTGAAACTGGAAAAGCTCTTTATCTATGTCAACGCCATTAAAGAAATCCCAGAGGGAGCTTTCGATGGCATGTTGTCTCTACGGAACCTGTACATGAACGAGAACCAAATCACCAACGTGAAACCAAATGCATTTTCATCTGAAACGCAACTTCGACTAGAAAAGATAAACCTAAGCCAGAACCCGTACTTCTGCGATTGTGACTTGCTCTGGTTCCGATCTTGGCTTAAGGAAGACAAATTCAAACAATTCATGTATTTCAACAATTATCAATGCTCAAACTTTCTGAACACGTCTGTGCAAAGCTACGTCTTGAGTAAACAGGCCTGCCTTTTGAGTCGGCAAAGCTACATTCTGTTTACTGTTTGCCTGTCGATTCTGATTGTGGTGTTTGTTGTGTTTGCGTTGCTATACCGATACAGATGGAACATTCGGTTAATGATGTACGAGAGGCGGGCATCTCGCCGCGGCGCCTCAGACTTGCCTGGCTGTTTCCAGTACGACCTCTTCGTAGTTTACTGTAATGATGATCGGGATTGGGTGGTTGAGCGGTTGCTTCCTGTGCTTGAGGTAGGATGTATGTTTATTTATACTTGTGTATGTAACTAAAACGCCCTTTGTCTGGTACCCACCGACATACACAAGGAGGAAGATCTGATCGGACGGACACGGTAAACGGGGAGATCGCGTTAGGGAAAAATGAACGGAGAAAGCGATCAACGGGTTCGGACGCTTTGAAGTATTAGCGTAAGGGGAACCCAGGGAAACAAGGAGTTGAGAAACAGAGACAAATGGATAATAGAGGGAGGGCATAGGCGGTGCTGCATGAGACAGCAACACATTGGACGGCTTGCAGTTTCTTGGTTGAGGGCCTATGCTCCAATGGGAGCAAGCAGGATATATTATTATCAGGTGCCTTGCCAGCTGGCGTAGACGTTCATGTCTCTCCATAGATCGTGGTTTTTGGTGTTCTGGATCAACACTGCCGATGATATTCCTCCATGCCACCGTCTCAGTCCAACCCGCATAATTTCTCTTGGTCTGCTTCTGTCTCTCTTCCCCTTGATCTATCCAGCCGTCACGATGCTCTCCAATGCCTCTCGTCTCATCACATGACCATAGAAAGCTGTTTGTCTCTTTCTTATTGTTGTATATACTGTTCTAATTTCATTAGCCTCTTTCAGACAATCGTTGTTAATTACTCTGGCAGTGCAAGGAATTCGTAATATTCGCTTGAGGAACCACATCTCTGTTGCTTCCAAGTTCTTCCTAATTTGTTATATATATATATATATATATATATATATATATATATATATATATATATATATATATATATATATATATATATATATATATACATATATATATTGCTTACTATTTATGATTTCACTTATTATTTACATTAAGATCTTTTACTGTTACGTCCGTTGTCATCTTGCATATTTTCGTATGAGCCGAAGTAGTACAGTGGCTAGTTCATTTACTGCAGTCCGTGTGGATATATGTTCGAATCCTTATCGACGAGAAGAGTTTTTTAAAAATTTATCCTCGCTCTCGGGCGACCACACCACACCAGAGTGCCGACTGGTTAATTCACATATCGGGTTAACACCATATATCCAAATAGCATCAGGGCGTTAAAAAGGGTCCGTTACTTACATTTTGTTAACTTGTTCGTTGACTTATCAATCTATTAAAGAGAATTACTGTCCATGGTAAATTCCGTTGAGCTTGTGCTAGTTAGCATTGTTATTGTGCACTTTCTATTGACTTATTTTTCTTGTAGGATTTATAGCACAGATGCTGCCCAAAATACTATGGTGTTGATTCTTCAGTCAACGAATCAAATATCAATCGATACATACATCAATCATCTATCAATACATCAATCAACTAGTCAATTAACATATAAGCTTGTTTCTGACTTTGTTGGACGAAACTGGATTAGTGACGTGCACTCCGGCATTTGCCTGGAATTCTATGATGTCGATTGTTTCAAATCAGTCAGTCAATCAATCAACAAATCAATCTATGAAACAGTTAACAAAGCATGTTTGTTCTGTCTCAACCACATCAAATTGGGAACTTGTTTGTTTGTGACGGACTCAAACTATGATGAGAGAAAGGTGAAGGCGGGCATTTCTTCTTGCAGAGTGGTAGGCTTCAATTCAAGAATCAAAAACATAGAGCATCTGTTGTATTTTCCCCAGGACATGCTGGTGTGGTGGGGAACGAGCATACGGACAGATTGGCTGGGTCTGTACCCTTTTGTGAGGTATCGGTGTATGGTAAGGCAGATGTGGTCGAGGCCCTTTGGAATCGTGTAAATGGTACAGAGGAACGGGTATATCATGACGGTTTGAAGAGAACGGTGCTTCAGGCAGTGACCAGAGGATCTGGCCCACACTCAAAAACTCAGAGGAAAGGTCACATGGACACATAATCAAACTGCTACTGGTACCATTAGTAATGTGACTCTTCGCTGGCTGTTGTAGATGATTACGGGGCACGTATGGGAATGTCCCGAGTGATGTGGTGCCAGTTCTGGACTCAATTTCCTTTGTTTCCTGGAAAGCGAGGATATTGTTTCTTTAATAAATTAATCAATCCAATAAACCAGTTAATCAATCAAATCAGTTAACGGAGAATGTTGGTTCTGTCTCTTCCCGACCATATGGGGGACTAAAGACGTTAGCACCTTGTTTGGCCGTAACGCTATGATGTCGATTCATCAATCAATCAATCAATCAATGAGTCAAAATATAATTTTAATTCTATCTCTTCCAGACCATATGGGACACTAAAGACGTCATCTCTTTGTTTAACAGGAATGCTATGACGTCGTTTCTTCAATCAATCAATCAATCAATCAATCAATCAATCAATCAATCAACCAACCAATCAACATATAATTTTGATTATGTCACTTCCAGACCATACGGGGGACTAAAGACGTCATCTCTTTGTTTGACCGGAACGCTATGATTCTTCAATCAATCAATTAATCAATTTAAATATTGAGCACAACCCACTACTGGCAACGCTGATCGTATTCTGGTATGAACCTAAGGCCTATCCACGTCAATGTGGAAGCACTAGACTCGAGTTTCGCTCTCGTTTGAGCTCGTCAGTAGTGCATATCCTTGATCGGACCCGGAAACAAACCCCGGATCACTGGCGTGTGAAGCGGGTGTGCAAACACTAGACCACGTGGCACACGCTGGACACGACAAAATTATCACAACATAATATTACAACGTCACCCATCGTAGGCTGTACCTCAAGATTTGCCCGATAGCCGCGACTGACGTCCGTCAATTGATGTGGACCCGAACGATCAGGTCTTCTCACTGGCAGGGCACACCATGCCGCCTAAAGTCCAGTGAGCAATAACGAAATTGATTTATTTGGTTGTTTCTAGATTTAAGATTTAAATATTGAGCACAACCCACTACTGGCAACGCTGATCGTATTCTGGTATGAACCTTAGGCCTATCCACGTCAATGTGGAAGCACAAGACTCGAGTTTCGCTATTTATTAATTAACATGTAAATTTGATTCTGTCTCTTCCAGACCAAATGGGGACTAAAGGCGTGCATTCACCAGCGTGATTTTATAGCCGGCGGTTTCATCATTGACAACATCGTTGATTCCATGAATGCCAGCAAGCGCATACTCGTGGTGGTCAGCCACAGCTTTGCACAAAGCCGGTGGTGCAATTTTGAGTTGCAGATCCTGCAGTCGTAAGTATAACGATTAGAGCATCATCATCATCATCATCATCATCATCATCATCATCATCATCATCATCATCATCATCATCATCATCATCATCATCATCATCATCATCATCATCATCATCATCAACATCACAAAACCCATCATCACCATGATTACCATCATCAATATCATTGTCATTATCCCTATTAACACATCATAGTTATTATCATCAACACCATCATCAGCATAAGTACCATCATCATCATTATCACATCACTGTCATCATCACCACCATCGCCATAATTATCACCACCATCACTATCATCATCAACACCATTACCATCAGTTTCATTATCATCACCACCAACTTTATAATTATTATCATCATCACCACTATCATCATATTCAAAATAACCATCATTATCATCACCATAAGTATTATCATCATTATTATGACAATCACTATCATCATCATCATCATCATCATCATCATCATCATCATCATCATCATCATCATCATCATCATCATCATCATCATCACCACCACAACTAATTTCTTCTTCATCAAGACCTATTTTCGCTTTGAAGGTCGGCTGCCATGAGTTTCCAACACCCTTTATTTCCATGTTACATTCATACAGGCTTCTTCCAGTCCATGTATATACTGCTCACCAACGAGTAACGTTGTTTTCCTTGGGCAGATTTCCCCTCCACCTTTCCCCTCATCACGTCTTTGATTAAGCGTGAACAGTAACAGAAGAAAAAAAAAAAAGATATATGGTCCGCACACTTGCAGGTTTTGAAATTCAAACCTAGAGGTGTGATTCTTTGAGGCCATCTGATTTCGGTACCAGAATGTTTCCGGAAGGTAAGGCGGCGGTCTACTAATGTGGAGCTTGTAGAGAGAACTAGACAGAATATAGGGAATTGTCAGATCGTGATGAACAGAAGCTGGATTGAGAAAACATGATGATAATATAACTAGAAAATCCTGTCTCTGAAACCGACAGGGTAAAAGAAACAGAGGGAGCCATAAAACACGCGGAGAAGAGAATTGGAAATAGAGGTGAATAATACGAGGAGGTTAGTGGTGGATTTTCAGGAAATAGCTGAAGACATGACGTCCAGAAGCGAGTTGGTTGAGAGTCTATGCTTCAGGCGTGAGTTAGTGGAGTCTATGCTTCAGGCGTGAGTTAGTGGAGTCTATGCTTCAGGCGTGAGTTAGTGGAGTCTATGCTTCAGGCGTGAGTTAGTGGAGTCTATGCTTCAGGCGTGAGTTAGTGGAGTCTGTGCTTCAGGCGTGAGTTAGTGGAGTCTGTGCTTCAGGCGTGAGTTAGTGGAGTCTGTGCTTCAGGCGTGAGTTAGTGGAGTCTGTGCTTCAGGCGTGAGTTAGTGGAGTCTATGCTTCAGGCGTGAGTTAGTGGAGTCTATGCTTCAGGCGTGAGTTAGTGGAGTCTGTGCTTCAGGCGTGAGTTAGTGGAGTCTATGCTTCAGGCGTGAGTTAGTGGAGTCTGTGCTTCAGGCGTGAGTTAGTGGAGTCTGTGCTTCAGGCGTGAGTTAGTGGAGTCTGTGCTTCAGGCGTGAGTTAGTGGAGTCTATGCTTCAGGCGTGAGTTAGTGGAGTCTATGCTTCAGGCGTGAGTTAGTGGAGTCTGTGCTTCAGGCGTGAGTTAGTGGAGTCTGTGCTTCAGGCGTGAGTTAGTGGAGTCTATGCTTCAGGCGTGAGTTAGTGGAGTCTATGCTTCAGGCGTGAGTTAGTGGAGTCTGTGCTTCAGGCGTGAGTTAGTGGAGTCTATGCTTCAGGCGTGAGTTAGTGGAGTCTATGCTTCAGGCGTGAGTTAGTGGAGTCTATGCTTCAGGCGTGAGTTAGTGGAGTCTATGCTTCAGGCGTGAGTTAGTGGAGTCTGTGCTTCAGGCGTGAGTTAGTGGAGTCTATGCTTCAGGCGTGAGTTAGTGGAGTCTGTGCTTCAGGCGTGAGTTAGTGGAGTCTGTGCTTCAGGCGTGAGTTAGTGGAGTCTGTGCTTCAGGCGTGAGTTAGTGGAGTCTATGCTTCAGGCGTGAGTTAGTGGAGTCTATGCTTCAGGCGTGAGTTAGTGGAGTCTGTGCTTCAGGCGTGAGTTAGTGGAGTCTATGCTTCAGGCGTGAGTTAGTGGAGTCTGTGCTTCAGGCGTGAGTTAGTGGAGTCTGTGCTTCAGGCGTGAGTTAGTGGAGTCTGTGCTTCAGGCGTGAGTTAGTGGAGTCTGTGCTTCAGGCGTGAGTTAGTGGAGTCTGTGCTTCAGGCGTGAGTTAGTGGAGTCTATGCTTCAGGCGTGAGTTAGTGGAGTCTGTGCTTCAGGCGTGAGTTAGTGGAGTCTGTGCTTCAGGCGTGAGTTAGTGGAGTCTGTGCTTCAGGCGTGAGTTAGTGGAGTCTATGCTTCAGGCGTGAGTTAGTGGAGTCTATGCTTCAGGCGTGAGTTAGTGGAGTCTGTGCTTCAGGCGTGAGTTAGTGGAGTCTGTGCTTCAGGCGTGAGTTAGTGGAGTCTGTGCTTCAGGCGTGAGTTAGTGGAGTCTGTGCTTCAGGCGTGAGTTAGTGGAGTCTATGCTTCAGGCGTGAGTTAGTGGAGTCTGTGCTTCAGGCGTGAGTTAGTGGAGTCTGTGCTTCAGGCGTGAGTTAGTGGAGTCTGTGCTTCAGGCGTGAGTTAGTGGAGTCTATGCTTCAGGCGTGAGTTAGTGGAGTCTGTGCTTCAGGCGTGAGTTAGTGGAGTCTGTGCTTCAGGCGTGAGTTAGTGGAGTCTGTGCTTCAGGCGTGAGTTAGTGGAGTCTGTGCTTCAGGCGTGAGTTAGTGGAGTCTATGCTTCAGGCGTGAGTTAGTGGAGTCTGTGCTTCAGGCGTGAGTTAGTGGAGTCTGTGCTTCAGGCGTGAGTTAGTGGAGTCTGTGCTTCAGGCGTGAGTTAGTGGAGTCTATGCTTCAGGCGTGAGTTAGTGGAGTCTATGCTTCAGGCGTGAGTTAGTGGAGTCTATGCTTCAGGCGTGAGTTAGTGGAGTCTATGCTTCAGGCGTGAGTTAGTGGAGTCTGTGCTTCAGGCGTGAGTTAGTGGAGTCTATGCTTCAGGCGTGAGTTAGTGGAGTCTATGCTTCAGGCGTGAGTTAGTGGAGTCTGTGCTTCAGGCGTGAGTTAGTGGAGTCTGTGCTTCAGGCGTGAGTTAGTGGAGTCTATGCTTCAGGCGTGAGTTAGTGGAGTCTATGCTTCAGGCGTGAGTTAGTGGAGTCTATGCTTCAGGCGTGAGTTAGTGGAGTCTATGCTTCAGGCGTGAGTTAGTGGAGTCTGTGCTTCAGGCGTGAGTTAGTGGAGTCTGTGCTTCAGGCGTGAGTTAGTGGAGTCTATGCTTCAGGCGTGAGTTAGTGGAGTCTGCGCTCCAATGATGGATACAGAGCAGAAGACTAGAAGTAGAAGGCTACTTACCGGTCATTTATGGAACACATCACTCATCTAGTGCAGTCTGGTTTGGTATTGGCTAAGGGTCAGTTGTATTGCACACGACTCTCTCCATAAGTGATACAATTTCCTCCCATAAATCGCACAAGGACGTGCCCTGCACAGTGCGCGACATGTTCAGTTTGCAAGCAAATGTTCTAGTTTCGCAATTGAGTTCGGCAGCGACCTATTATATTATTCTTTTCAATTTTCAACCCTTGGAGAATTTTTAATATATGAAACGTACAGAGACGGAGAGAGAGAGAGAGAGAGAGAGAGAGAGAGAGAGAGAGAGAGAGAGAGAGAGAGAGAGAGAGAGAGAGCGAAAAAGAAAAAAAAAATGAGTGGAAGAAAAGAGAGAGGGGTAGAGAGAGTATGTGTGTGTGTGATAAAGCGAGAAAAGAGGGAAAGTGTGAGAGAGAGAACAGAATGTGTGTGCGTGAGTAAGAGAGTGAGAGAGTGAGATAGATAGATAGATAGATAGATAGAAAGATAGATAGATAGATAGATAGATAGATAGATAGATAGATAGATAGATAGATAGATAGATAGATAGATAGATAGAGAAATATGAGAAAGATAAAGAGAGAACATGTGTGTGCGAATGAAAGGGAGAGAGAGAGAGAGTATAAGAGAGAAAAGAGAGAGATTGAGAGATAGAGAAAGAGAGATAGGGAGAGAGATAAGAGAGAGACTGAGAGAGAGAGAGAAAGAGAGAGAGAGAGAGAGAGATAGAGAGAGCACGAAGAAGAGTTTTGCAATAAATAAAATAAATTGCAGACCATATCGATGTCATCTGATGACAAACGTGCACTACACTATTGGCAACGACAACATCTGGGCAACACATTTACATTAGCCATGGTTTCCAGGAAACGATTTCACTCATACACGTGTTAAATATATGCACAGCTGGCAGATGTCGCGTTTGATGCTCACAATGCATGTTATTGATTATAACATACACTACATTCGCGGTTCTGCATTCATGGATCATTAGCAGTGTGTTGTGTGTTCTACACAAACAAGACATCCATTGCTCCCAACGTGTAGGATGTGAGTCTGGGGTCTCGCGTACGTAACGTGTTGTCGCACTACCAGTATTGCTTGGAAAGTTAGGGATTGGTCTTGTGTACGAACGCCAGCCCCAACCATAGCCAGGCAAGTTTTGAACATTCTGATTTGTCTCCCCTCAATTTCTCACAAACTGTTGCTAGTATGTTCCATGTCCTTAGCATGACGTTGCGATGTATCCTTGTTGATCTGCGAGGCAATGTTACGTTCAGTAGTTTGCCGTTTTTCTTTCTGCCGTGGCGGCGGAAGTACAGGCTCTGATCTTCGAGAATTCTTTAGAGGGTGATGCGGTCATTTACAGGGATGGATCGGTCGTTCGACGAGTGAGCAGTTCATGGGCATTTACGGCTCAGACCGGAGGGAGAATTGTGAAGGAAGAGTCTGTTGCTTTTGCTTTGACCACAGGTGGTCTGGCTATGGAAGTCATGGCAGTAAGTAAAGCAATAATATGGCTCAAGACACAGACATTCACTCGCATGTGTCCTTAGTGACTCAATGAGTATGCTCAGGAGGATAGAGATAGGGTGTTTCCGAAGAAAGTGGTTGCTGTCTCTGGAGAGGTGTCGGCTCGCAAAGATTGGTTTCATTTTCGTGCCAGGGAATGCGGATGTACAAGGAATTGAGCAGGCTGACAGGCTTGCAGGTAAGGCTGCCGTGGAATGCGGACGAGCCATGTACCAGGCAGACACTCTGAATGCTCTACGAGAAGTAAGTCTTTTACGAGAATCAAGTGACGACTGTGAATCTACAACCATGGTCAGGCTGCGAGAACAACAAGTTAAAAGAGGTGTGGCCAAACAAGAACACTACGCATGAAGCCAAAGAAGAGTAATAAACCAACACAGAACTGGTGTCGTGAGCCGCCACACACTGCGGGGTTTGCTTAAAGGGGGGGGGGGGGGAATCCAAGCACTTGAGGACTGAAAGGTTCGATGTGCAATGAGGATGATCTGTCGACTAACTAACTTCTGATCCAGAAGTCAACGTTTCAGACCAACTTCATGCCGCTGTTTGAATTAAAACTATGACCTCGCTATCAGCGCACATACAGTTCAAAAGCGAGCACTCTTATCAATTTTGATTCGGCAACGTCGTCTTAGAGCCGCGGGAATTAATAATTATGGACTGGTTTTCCACTGACGGCGAGGTATGGGTTCAACCCCCTTCACCGGTCAGTTAGACTTTAAACTTGATTTTTTGTTCAGACAACAATGGCAATCTACTGAACATATACTTTAATTGCCTAGAAAGTCAACCTTAACACCGCAAGGTACAAGAGGAACAAGATGAGATGAGTTGATCTACCTGGTGTTAGGGTTGATCGCAACGTCCTGCACCATGTGTTATCACCAGTATATTATGGACTGGTTTTCTAATTGTCGTTGAAGCTGTTGCGTTGATGAAAAGACATGAACATTTGTTGTCATTAGTATATTATGGACTGGTTTTCTAATTGTTGCTGAAGCGTTTACGTTGTTCAAAGGGCACACAAGATGTGTTATCACTAGTATCCTACGAAATGGTTTTCTAATTGTTACGAGGCTGTTATGTTGATCAAATGATGTCTTAGTGTGTACGTATTACAATATATCATTTACAGGTAGACCGAATGAGTTTAAATCTACACACAACGCTACTCCAACACGTCCCCCCCCCCCCCTCCCCACATTTAAGAAATAACATAAACGAGCCGCGATGATCACTGCTGTAGTTATCGATTTGATATCAGTCAATGGGTTCTATTCACTCTTTGATTTGATTTCAGTTAATACGTGTTATGCACGCCATGTCGTCGCACACACACGCTTGTAGATTGAAACACATGTTCTCAAGCTTCAGCTACCCAAGACCAAGGTTTTCTGCCCCGATTTTGGCAATTTCGTCGCCCACGCCGTTGCGGTCCGAAGAAGGCTTTCTTTGAATGGTTCGTTACGTAAGCCAAGTCTTCTGTGTTTCTCTTAGTTCTGGTCGTCACGCTTCTAAGTCATTTTTTTTTGGGGTGGGGGGAAAGGGGGGGGGGGGGTGGGGAGGGGGGGCGCATTCGCTCGCTTTGAATTCAAGCGTAGTCAATGCACATGCACTTCTAGTGCACTGGGCTGATCTTTGCGTGTGGATTATTTTTCCCTATTACTAGTGTCCCCTCCTTCGGGCGAATCCACGCCCACTTCTGAGGTTCTTGCAATTTATGTCCCCAAATCAAGGACCAAAAGTCAGATTTTTAGATCAACTGACCTGTGTAGGGGTTGAATAAGCCACCACGGCATCAGCGCACCGGATGTTTAAGAGAGAGTGCTCTTACCCATTTGGCCGTGCTGGCCTCCAGTCAGATGTGTTATAGACACTGAGTAAATCAGCAAAACACGATCAGTAGAGTCGGTCAGCTGTAGTAGAGCAACATCACAGGTAACACGGTTGATGTTGTCACCAAAGCCTTCGGCATCACACACACAACAAACACACACCGATACAACTACATGAAGAATTATATTCATTATAGAATTCATATTAATTATTCATATATATATATATAGGGATTTTTTTCTGTCGGGGGAAAAATGAAAATCCTAACCTGCACAGTTCGCGGCGACTGCACTAGCCAGGCGGCCTTAATTCCTCAGGCTCAAAGACCCCTCTGCAATACACCGCAAGGTACTATATTGGCAGTAAATGACAGTTATATATATATATATATATATATATATATATATATATATATATATATATATATATATATATATATATATATATATATATATATATATATATATATATATTACTTATTTTTTATTTGTACTAGTCGCACAACTACACTTAACCATCTTGTATATTCACACATATTCCATATTAGTAACTCCGACAAATATACACTACGACATGTACATTTGCCTACAATGGGCTACCAGGCTATGTCGTGGACAGTAAAGGTGACCGGCGGCAAACTGATCACGTCACGCACGCAGTGTCGATGGCCGGTAAATATACGAGTATAGCACCACATTTCCAATGCGTCTTAGATGTGTAAAAGAGTCCCTTACATTTTTACATTTACATTTGTACATTTATATTTTTACATGTACATGTACATTTTTGCATTTATATTTTTACATTTACAGTTTTACATTTATATTCTTTCATTTACATTTTTACGTTTACTTTTTTAAGTTTACATTTTTTTTTTACATGTGCATGTTTACATTTAGATTTTTCCATTTACGTTTGTCCATAGCCGAGTTTTCAAACATCTAAGCTTGTTACATGTCCTTTACATTTTTGCATTTACATTTGTCCATATACATGTGTCCATAGCCGAGTTCTCAACCATCTAAGTTTGTTGCACCACCTTTACTGGACGTCGCAATCAACACAAATATGTATTGGCTGTTTGTGATTTTCTAGGAAATTTTTCATTCAATAGTGTTTTATTGATTTCTGAAAAGCCGACGCTTATACACGTGTGAAAAATAACGCAAAGCGATCTGTTCCATATTAGCATCCAGTTGACTTCAAACTGCAGAGAGAGAGAGAGAGAGAGAGAGAGAGAGAGAGAGAGAGAGAGAGAGAGAGAGAGAGAGAGAGAGAGAGAGAGAGAGAGAGACAGGAAAGAAGGAAATAGATAAACGAAGACAAAAGAATAGAACAAAGTAAAGACAAGACAGTCAGATAGGTATGCTAGCAAGACAGCTATAGACAGACAAACAGACAGACAGTCAAACAGACAGACAGACAGACAGACAGACAGACAGACAGACAGATAGATAGATAGATAGATAGATAGATAGATAGATAGATAGATAGATAGATAGATAGATAGATAGATATATTGGTGGGTGGGTGGGTTGGTGGCTGGATGGATGGATGTATGGATGGATGGAGTAAAAGAAAGAAAGAGTGAGCGAAGAAATAAGAGACAACACATTAGGAAGAAAGACAGATGGGAGGAAAAATAAACAACAGCATTACAGAAAGAAAGAAATCTATAATGTGCGCAAAGATTGCACATCTAAGATTGCTCAAACAAGCAGCAGAACACTTGATAGTGACGATCATGTGTATGCATTCGCTCCACATCGTCAGATTATTTGGATATTTGGACGGAGGTGAAAGTTCACTGAGATAAACTTAACCTTGCAGTAAGGCCGGAAGCCTCAAACAAACATTTCCGGTGTCATGTCCTACACAGTGGTTAGTGCACTGGTGTCTCAGGCACAAGTGAAAAGAGTTCCGTAGTAGGAAACTGTTGTGGCTATGTGAAGTGTTAAGTGCACGGAGGAATAGGCGGCCAATCTCTTCCGTCCGTTGTGAACGATAAGATGCGGCATCGAAACCATGTCTTCTTTCGTTCGCTTGAAATTTGCTTATAACTGAATTATCTCTAGTATGAATTTAGCCTGCCCCATGGCGAAGGTGTTACTGACACTGTTCGTGATCCCGCATACCCGCGTTCGAAATACTGCTGCGCGCGGTTTGGCAGCAGACTGCTTTGAGTTTTTTTTTTCTTTTTGCGAAATGTTATGGGTGCCGGTCGTTCAGAAATCAATGGTAAACTACTGAACGTAAACTTGCCAAGAGATCACAACAAAAAATGCTGGTGTTGACTGCAACCTGTAAAGGATATGCAACTAACTTTCTTTAGTATGAATTTAACTATCTGTCTTAATTTACTCCACAGTGTATCTTCCACTGTCGTTTCTCTAGGCCAGAAGATGTGCGTAGATATGTCGTATTTTGGGCAGTCTTGGAGTATGTGCTCTGCTGTCTGTGGGGTCAATCCCCATGTGCGCATGGTAGATGTGCTAATTTTGAATTGTGTATACACGTGGTTGCGTAATCTATTGTATCCTGTTCTTAGGCGCAGCATAATGATTTGATCTGGTCTGTCTATAAGGTGAGCTGGTGTTGGCGGCTTTCTAACCGATTTGAACATTATTTGCTTGTGGGGGTTTATAACATGTACATCAACATGCTATTGCTCCTTCCTTACCTAATCGGTCAGCTCTCTCGTGTCCGGGTACTCTATGAAAGCGCCCTTGCCATTGTCAGCAAAACTGTCGAACCATTACACCAACGCGCACTCCTCCTCAATAATTATTTACCCCAGATTATACTTTCCCCACTATGTCCCATCCTGTCAGCTGACCTTCAGAGCTCATGGCACACAGTACGAGTTTTGTGCCCTTGGCTTTAGACATCTCTAGATGCAAACCTAACCTGCTATTTCGTGTGTGTCAACAACTCCACTGACAGGCCTCAACGGGTACTTCTCACACACCCATACAAGACAACTTGCAAGTCGTGTGGGAGGCAAAATGCATGGTCCATTTTATTGCCGTTGGCTCGCTTACAAGCGGTAAACAGTCGCTAATGCAATACACAATATACAGCCACAGAATTATCTAACACAAACTGCTAACCCTATGCTAGTTCTATCTATTAGTGAACACAAAACTCCTAATGCTATTCTAAACGATGTGAACGCCTCAAGTCCAGTCTCCCGTCTCCCTAACCTCTCTCCCGTGGTTACACACCACGCGGGGTGACCTTCACCTTCGTGCGTGTTACCTCACATCGCACTCTGCTGGCAAACGTGGCCTGTTGAGTGTCTACTCAACTGTGCTATGGCTTCACGAGGTGTGGTACTATCGAGTCTTTGACACACACCCACCCCTCTTGTGTTGCGTCATCAACTTTCACTCATTGGTTGTGACGCAAGAGGTTCCTAAACAAAAAATTAGTGTCTCTAATTTTTGTCAAAGACTCTAGATAACCTGGCTTTGGGTATTCCAATAGACTATTAATAACTATTGTCACAATGTAGCAAAGCCTTACTTGGCTACTGGCAATCGCCACAAACTTGACTGGTTGGCGTGAGCCCCTTCTCACATGCTATATTATATTTATCAGAGGTATGTCTGAACCGGACCGTTGTCTTATAAGACCTGCCCTCACATAGTAAATTAACTTACTACCCATACAAAGTTGACTTTCTTAGGGTCAACACATGAATTATTTCATGTCCCCCATATAATATTTAACAACCATTCTACAAGAGTGTGTGCGACAGGCTTTACCTCCTTCGCTTCCGCGCGTAAGACTTTATTTCACTGTTAATTTAGTTCTTCGTTGTCTATTATGTCCCCTGGCCCCATAGTTATCTGTCTTTGATTTACAAATAGTGTATGCAATTTATATGTTTGTTTTTCTGTTTGTTTGTGTGTTTGGAAGTAATAAATCTACTAATCTAATTTCTATCCTCTATTTATAAATTTTATGTGTATGTATGTTAGTTTTTTGAGTGTCATAATTTGGTTCAATGTGGCCACAAACAGGTGTATAACACTAATTCGTGACTACATTCACTTGTTATGAAACCCAAAATACTGTAATCTAAGTTCTAAACTATATTACAGACAACACATTCACACTAACACAATTTCACTAACGAAAACTTTACATTCTAACATACCATTCTAATTCTATAACTAAGTATTTAATGTGTTACCTAAATTTATTAAATTTGTTATGTTAATTATATGATATGATTATATTACTTCTTATTTTTTTCTAATCTAAGTGATGTAATCTAACTATTTAAATGCAATTGTTGTGATGTGAGTTATGTACCTTAATTAAATGGATTATGTGACCACAATTTATGTACTTTTCTAAATACTATGCTAAATAATGTTTTTAAATGCACAAAGGAATTATATGAGTGATGTTCTTAATCTAACTGGTGTAAATGCTGTATGTTACCTTATCTACTCTTTTTAATCTATTATGATGTCAAATGATGATACTAATAAATGGTAATATTTGAAAGATGGTATGGTTTCATTAAGATGGAATAAACTAACTACAATGAAACTAAGTGAAATATAACAATCTAAATGGTACTATTCATATCATAAATTTACTTTAACTTGTGATAAACTATTCTTATGTCTAAACTAATATTCTAATCTAATTTTAATGGGTTAATTACTGTACTAACTACATTATTAAAATAAATGAGAACTGTTATAGTTCCTAACCTACATCTAATTTATCACTATCTTAAAATATTATATTACATATCACAATAAGTTTATATACATAGTATTTGGTTTACACAGGTTAGTAGTTGCCTTCATGTATGTGCAATGGTTGTATAGGCATAATATAACCACACACTTTGCCTGGGTATCTGAAATACATTACACAGTCATCTTAATGTTCTCTCGGTAGTGCACGTGTAGAGTTCGCTGGTGTTGTAGCTCTGTCTTTTCGTGTCTGTAATTAAGCACTGTTCTGACACTGTTTTCTGCGGTTCATATATATGATACACCGGAATGGAGCTTAGTTGGAAATGAGCTGTCCTAGTTCACACGGTGGTATCTAAGTATAGCAGCACAGTTCTTAATCTGATGTCCACGGACACATGATAGTTCATTGTTTTGGTACATGACTACACCAACAATGTGGATATGTATGTAAGCTATTTTACATCTTATATTATCAGATATTCATGTACCAACCATCACTCTACATTTACTGTTGGATTTCAGGTATTTTTACCCCAGATGGTAAAACTAGTGACCACCTGAATATCCGGTCATTTTGATGCACACCACTATGTATGACCGTGATCAGGGAGTTGTCGGTCTGGACAATGCAGTGAACATCCGTCAGAACTCGATGGAGCCTTCTCACCGTATAGATGAAGCCTAGGGCTGCAACTGTGATATGGAATCTTTGGACTCAGCATGTGTGATCTTACTGCTCACGCAGCAAAGCGGATGGAAGATGCCCTCAAAAAAAAATTGGCCTAGTACTGCAGTGATGGAGATTCTGCTGGCATATGACCTAAGATAATAAATGAGCCTAGGATTAGGCAAGCGGAGGGATTGGAATATTTACAAAAAAGGATCTTCAATTTTGACAATGCAGGAATTAATAATGCATCTTTCACATTTCATTTCCAGAAGATTTTAAGACATTGGAAAATATATTTGTAATTTCTGAGTAATTTACTAATCCCAAAAGGTTTCTGACCTGTTTCTTTCTGTTAGACATGGTCAGATTCATAATTTTGGTACTACTTTTCAGGTCAGTCTACAGTTGGACTTGAGAAATGACATGACCCAAAAATGAATTTATTTTAGGCATAATTTGACTTTGCTGGTTTGACAGTGAGACCGAAGCGTCGCACTCTGTCAAAGGCATGTCTCAGTTTCAGTAGGTGTATTGTCCAGTCATCAGTATTCTGATTTATTCATGTGTATTCTATAAGTTCACTACATGTATGCCCCTCGTCGGATTTGCCAGTCTCACTAACTAGTGTAGTTGCGTTGTGTATGTCTGTTGTCTGATCACTTGGTGTTGGTGCAATCTGTTCGTCTGTCACTACTTCTGTCTCTTGTCTTGAAAAGTGAGGTTTCCGCATGTTGACATGGAATATCTCTAAGTGTCTGTTTATCGATATTTCATAGTCAACATGTACCATGGTTATGTGCTACTTTGAATGGTCCTTGCCATTTCGTTTGTATGGAAGTAGCCTAAATCTGTCTTGATCAAGTTCCAGATTACTTGTTTTCGCACATTTGTTTGTGTGCTTGTGGTAGAACTGACCCTTCCTCTATCAAATGGCTTGGGTGCCAGTGTAAAGGGTTGTATTTCAGCTGTAGGATGTTTACCCTTCAACTTTTGTATCAATTGATGACAGCCATTACCAGCAAATAGATCATGACAAAATAATTTGTTATTGAAAAGACTTGGCCTGGCATTGCTGTATGCACGATGACCCGCACATGGTGTTTTGTGTGCATTGTTTAGCACACCTAACTGATGTTGTTCAAGTAGCACCTGTTCATGGTTACTAGTAATATGACATGTAGTTGAAATGCCATTATTACGTCTAACGAACCAAGATGCATTCTTGGTCATTTTGGCTTTGCCTCTTGACAATTTTAAGTATGGAGACACATTAAAATCAGATTTCTGCTGGTGTATAAGTTTTTGTGTGTTTTTGTCATCTGTGCTGGTTGGAAAAAGCATTAGTAGTGCCTGATTTTGCAATGGGTCATGATGTTTTGAAGTGTCAACTCTGGTTGTTGCCTTAGCTGCATTTAATTTCTCCCATGCAACTATTTCTTCACTAGTACATTGTTTCAGTTGAGGTAAGCACCCCAAAATTAAATCTGTACAAGGGTTGTTAAGTATTGCACAAGTAAAGGTACCGGAAAGAAAAGGAGAATCAATACGGGCTTTTGCCAAAGGGTAAATTTCAACGTTACCCGAAAAGGTTCGGCATTTCACAGTGTCACCTGTGTAATCACCCGGACTCACTAGTTCTTTTCGAAGACCAATAAGGGTGCTGCCGCTATCCAGCAAACATTGGCATGGTACATCATTGACCATTGCATTGTGGAACACTAACTTGCCTCTGGAGGCTAATGCTGCATTCACACTCTCAGATGAGCATGGTACTGTATGTCCACATTCTAGTATTCCGTCTGCATGGAATTGGTGACATCGTTCACAGCTGTCAAAGCTTAATATATCGTTAGCAGCACACACATCCTCTGCTTGGTTAGTTGGTAAGTCACTTTCAATCTCACACTCATTCTCACTACCACTATCTGAAGAGGTGTCAATCAACATAGCGTTGTTAGCTTTCAAACGTTGGCGGCCAAGGCACTTATTAGAATAATGGCCATAAGAGGAACAAAAAAAAACATTTGATTGCACGCCTGTATGCAGACCGTTTGCTTTGCTGCTTCTTGATCACATTTTCAAGATGCGCCGGATAATTCGGCGATTTGTCGCACATAGCATAAGTGTCGTGCATTAGTTGACAGTACATGCATATGGAAACTTTTCTGTCTTTCTTATCATACTTCTGAAAAGGTTTTCTGTTACCCTGATAGTTTTTTGATTGGTCTTTGACAAAGGAAACTATCTCAGAGTCACTTGAGGTCTTAAAAATCTCTCTGTTAGAAGAAAAATATGCTGAGCCTTTTTTTTTGAACTGCTCGATGTTTTCAATGTCTGACTGCTGCAAAAACTTAGCAAAAGGAGAAGGTATAGTAGATATACACTTGTCCATAGCTATTAGGTTTTTTAATCTATCAAAGTCTTTTCCTATGTTAGCTGCTTTAAGCCACCTGTTTAGTACACTCTGCACATTTGAAAAATAATCTATAAAAGTTTCACTAGGTTTAGGTTTTAAATTTGAGAACTGAACCTGATACCCAGGGGCATCAAGTAAAAAGTGCTGCATAATCCTATCATGGATGTATTGATAGCTAGATCTAAGTTCAATAGGAATAGACTCTATTACTTTAAGGGGCTCACCACTTAGATTCTTCATGTAAATCGGAGCCCACATATCTAAAGGAACTTGGTGATATTTAAATTGATACTCTACATTCTCTGTCCAGGCAGATATGGAGTCCTCTTTACAATATGGTTTGATAATATTTTTGTATTTGTTGAACTTATTTTCCTCTTGTTGACTTCTTAGTTTAGTGGCAGAGATCTCTGCGTGTGAGTCTACATCCATGCTTTTCATCTTTAATTGTGTCTCTGATTCTACCTGAATTTGTTTTTCTTTAACTCTTGCCATTTCATCTATCTCTTTTTGCTTTAGATCTAATTCCTTTTGTTTTAATTCTTTCTCTTGATCTAATTGTTTTTGTTTCATCTCCTTATCATGTTCTCTTTCTCGTGCGCGTTCGTCCCTCTCCGCATTCTCTTTTCGTGTTTGTTCCTCTTTTGTTTCTTTAAATTTCTGATCAGCATATTGTTGTAGTTCTTTTCCTGTTAATTCCAGTTCTTTGCCTGCTTTTATGAAATCTGATAAAGTTGCCATCTTACTTTAGTACTTGGCTAACAGTGATAGGCAATGATGACTTTAATCAGTTATTTATCTTTGATATGTTATGTTTGTTCTTATCTGATCACTATCAGTTGTGCTTTCTGTTTTTACCCTGCCCAGATTTATCTTGCAGAAAAACAGAGTATACAAATATGTCAACGCGTTACACGCTGAAAAAGAGATGCACTATTAATCAAATTGCATGACAAAATATATAAGTGTACTCAGCTTAATGTGGGAACGAAGCTCCTTTGACACAGGTCACCTTGTTTGGTACACTGGGGTGGCGACACGTTTCGTACGTAGCACACGGTATTTGGCCCACAGGTGTATGTGCACAGCTGTTGTTTGCCCTCTGATATATAGGGCAGCAGTAAACACGCCTACTAAACGATATGATTTACTCGACAACTAAGGACAATGACTTAGACAATGACAGACTTACGAACACCTAGAATATGTATTAATTAATTTTAATGTCAATGTCCTGTCTTTGTTTTAAACAATAATTGCCTTTCGTTACTAACCTAGTTAATTTCTGTAAACGTTGTGCAGCTAAGTATCAGATGCTTAGCCCGAAAATAGTTCCATCGTGACGATAAGCAAAGAGAAAATAGACCCAAAAATGAATAAATGCTTGTAAAGAAATCAAAATAACATAATAATGTGTCAATAAATAAATATATTCATTTAGTAACTTAAATAAGTAAATAATAAACAATATACAGCACAGATTCAGGCGGGCCGCCGCTAAGCGATTTTGTAAACACTCGACTGCTTTATGCTAATGACGCAGAACAACTGTCTGTCAATCAATCTACGTCATCGCGCAGCGCTATTTTTAGATCTCAAAAATCAATATTGTCGGCTGCCTGTGTATTCCTGCGCCGTGAATCATGTTTGGTGCTTATTCAAGAATAAATTGGTAAATATATGAATAAATATAAGAAAATAAGAATATTAATACTTACAGCTTCGAAGAATACATGATTTCATTCAATAAATATATCATAAACACAATTAAACACTATTTTGTCACGATAGGCATATTTCTAGCTCGCAAATTCTCCTGTCTGCACAAATTATCGTTACTACAAAAATGAAACCCTAGTCTCGAGCCCGTGAATGAGTGGATTAGCTTGAACTTTTCGTTCAAGCTTCACTTCTTGACACCACAATTACCCTTTTACTGTGGGTATTAGCTTGGCGCTTTCGTCCAAGCACCACTTTCTGACACCACAATTACCCTGGCCTGTCAACAACTCCACTGACAGGCCTCAACGGGTACTTCTCACACACCCATACAAGACAACTTGCAAGTCGTGTGGGAGGCAAAATGCATGGTCCATTTTATTGCCGTTGGCTCGCTTACAAGCGGTAAACAGTCGCTAATGCAATACACAATATACAGCCACAGAATTATCTAACACAAACTGCTAACCCTATGCTAGTTCTATCTATTAGTGAACACAAAACTCCTAATGCTATTCTAAACGATGTGAACACCTCAAGTCCAGTCTCCCGTCTCCCTAACCTCTCTCCCGTGGTTACACACCACGCGGGGTGACCTTCACCTTCGTGCGTGTTACCTCACATCGCACTCTGCTGGCAAACGTGGCCTGTTGAGTGTCTACTCAACTGTGCTATGGCTTCACGAGGTGTGGTACTATCGAGTCTTTGACAGTGTGTTTGTTTTTAAAATGTAGCTGTGTCTGTGAGAACTGACTGACCCCATCAACGCCTACGCCAGCTGGCAGGGCACTTGATGATGATGATGATGATGTTGGGGTATTTAGTAACATGTCTCCTAGATAAATATGAGAATTGAGGTCAGAGACTCTGAGAACTGAGGTTCGAATCCTCGGTAAGGTGTGTACTACACGGCAATGTACTATAGGCAGACAGTATCAGTACCGTTGTTTTTGAATGCTGACAAAGGCTGTCTAACCGTAACGCCTATTCTGTCACTTGTGATGGTGTTCTTGTAAAGCTGACCCAATTCACTTTCTGTATTTATTAACGTATTTATTTTTCTGTTTTGCACTCGCTCGCTTTGAACTCAAGCGTAGTCCTTACACACCACTTCTAGTAGTGCTGGACTCAGTTTTGCGGGTGGATTAGCTTTCCCTTTAAAGGTGTCCCTCGCCTTCAGGCGAACACACTCCGAAATCAAAGGTACTTGTAATTTACACCCCATGTTAAAGACGAAAGGTCAACATTTTAGTCCAACTGTCCGGTGTAGGGTTTGAACCCCATACCTCAGCATCAGCGCACTGGATGGTTAAGAACACGCGTTGTTAACCATTCGGCGATGCTGACCTACTGTTGAAGTATTAGGACGATCACATGCTGGTAGGCCTTACAGTGCACCAATGAACAGCTAACAGCCAGGGCTGGTGGGGAAACCTTCTACTTCTATAAGCGCCATACAATACTTCTGAATTGATTTATCATCCAAAGTCACTATGAAGTCTAACTGTTTCAGTGTCGAGGGATAATATAACGCCAAATGTCACCTCTCATTTGAGCAGAGGGACTATGTATCGCCATTCTAATGTTATCGGGTTATTTTTATTTTTTTGTTTTTAATTTCGTGGTATCTTCCGTAATTTCAATGCTCATGGAAAGGGAATTTACATTATAATACTTGTTCATTTGATTGTGTACCAGGTTTAGTCTTAACGTAATTTTCGTTTGGCAATGAATCTGTTAATATGACCAAAGTATTTCGTTTTCCGAGACCTGATGCCGTTTTTGAGCCAGATCTCTACGATTGTAAGATCATGTAGATTGTAAGTATTATCTTTTTCTTTGTCCACTCCACGCTATTCTAAGAATTCTTCTCATAACATTTAAGCTGAAAACTCCCCCCCCCCCCCCCCACCAACCCCATCCCCCATGTTCTCCTGTAGTAATTGCGAAATCGATCTTCACTCACATCCGAATGTTGCCATAGGAAAGAACATGTTCTCAAAACATGTCACTGTAACTCGCGTGCTCACGTTGTTCCATTCACGGATAGAGCGTCTGCGCTCAAACCGTTGCTAATATGGCGACCTAATCTTCTCAACAACACGCCCGCTCAAATACAGCAGCAGTAAACAATGTTGCATACCCCTTGCAGGACGTCGTTATCAACCCCTGCTTGATTTTCTAGGCACATTTACTTGCAATAGTTTGTCTTTGCTTTCTGAACGAGATGTCAACGGTTACGTCCAATTGACTATTATAGGAAATGAACCCTCTACCCCACCATCCGTTCATCTGAAGTTAAGAACAAGCGCTACTATTTTTACGGACACATCGCAAGTCCTGCATAGTGTTGAAGTAATTAAGTTGCATGTCCTTCACAGGACGTAGCAGTCAACCCCAGCATTTTCGCTGTTCGTGATTCCTGGGCAAATTTTACGTTCAGTAGTTTGCCATTGCTTTCTGAATGATCGGCTCCTATACCTTTTTCGAAAAAACCAGCACCGCCATGTTTCGAACCCGGGTATACGGGCTCACAAACCGCGTTCGCAAGCCCTTAGCTACAGAGACCGGCTGAGTAATAATTACTCAAAATAAATAAGTTCTTCAAGCAGTAAAGGGAACGTTGCACCACATAGATTTTCCATTGCAAAATTTGTATCGGACATTGGATTGTTTTAAGGACCTGATATAGAAATTGAAGAGAGATCAAAGAAAAGCCATGAATACTAATCGGAGGTTACATAAACAGTATAAGCTAATGCAGATGACACAGTATTGGTGGCGGATAAAGCAAAAGATCTACAACAATTGTTGGACGTTGTAGTAACGGACAGTGCTAAGAAAGGACTCTCCTTTAATATCAAGAAAACAGTAACAATGGTGGCATCGAAGAAAAATGTAACACCAAAATGTGAAATAGAAATAGAAGGGGCAATTCTTCATCAAGTGGATAAGTTTAAATACCTAGATGCATTTATAACAACAGATGCAAGTTGGACAACAGAGATTAAGAGCAGAATAGGGCAAGCAAAGGTTGTATTTCAGAAAATGAAGAATATCTTATGCGATAAGTCACTATCATTGAATGTAAGAAAGTGAGTGCTGAAATTCTACATAGAACCAGTTTTGCTGTATGCCAGTGAATCTTGGAATATAAATGAACAAATTAAGAAGATCTTGAAAGCAACTGAAATGTGATACTTAAGACGAATGTTGCGAATTCCTCGGAATGCCCGAGTAACTAACGACGACTGTGTGAAAGAGGCTGATGAAACTAGAACATCACATACAACAATAAGGAAGAGACAAATAGCTTTTTTTGGGTCATGTGATGAGAAGAAAGGCAGTTGAGAACATAGTGTTAGTGACGAATGGAAAGATAGAGGGAAAGAGAGGCAGCGGCCAACCAAGAGAAATGATGCTGGATGGATTGAGACGGTGGCATGTAGGAATATCAGCAGCAGAGTTGATCCAGAACACCAAAGACCGAGATGTGTGGAGAGCCATGAACGCCTACACCAGCTGGTATGGCACTTGATGATGATGGTGATGATATAGAAATTAGCCATGTGAAAAAGTATTACAGAAATTTTCGAATATAATTAAAGTGGAAACATAATATTCTATCTCACTATCAGTTTATTTCATTTCGAAAAAAAAAAACAACGAAAGCTTATTTTACGATTTATTGTTGTTATTGTTATTTGTTATTATTTCAAGCTTCATATATAACTAGGCACTGGCTTATTACAAGCATCATGTCTCAGAAGATGAAATGCTTTTGCCATTTTAAACATTGCGGTGGCTTGGAAAGAGCATTGTTGGCAAAAACATTGTTGGAAAGAACATTGGTGGAAAGAACATTGTTGGAAATAACATTGTTGGAAAGAACATTGTTGGAAAGAACATTGGTGGAGGGCGTTGTTACTGGAAAAAGAGACAGCGGTCGACTTGTACGAAGATGAACGCAGGACAATGCAGACACCTTAAGCTTGATGTTGTATGAGGTTGGAGAACCTGCAGAGGATATAGAAACTTGTTGGCGTGTCATTGTTTTATGGCCAAAGAATTTCAGTGTCAAGATGTCAATTGCAACGAGAAAAAAGAGTGTTGAAGTGCTCACATAGGTATTTTTATATAGATGTGAGACGTGGACAATGAGCAGACAAGCTTATAACCATCTAATTGCAGTGGAAATGGGGTTTTTGAGGAACACGTAAAGAATACCGTGGACAGACACAAAAACCAATGACCAAGTTCTACAAGGAACAAATCAAACCCATTAAACTCAATAGAAAAATTAGACTTAGTAAAGTTTTTTTTTTTTTTGGGTAACGTTACAAGAATAAATAAACTGGAGAACTTAGTGACAACTGGCGAGATTGGTGGTGGGGGGGGGGGGGGAAGATGACGAAACAACAAGGTAAAGGCAGAGGGGTAAATATCTAGATGGCTTGATCACATGGCATAATCGTGACAAAAAAAACGGAGCTGATCCACAACTCTGGTGATCGTGTGAGACGCCGAAACTCGACCGGCCACGCGTATCGGCATAGTACATGATAACGATGATTTCAGTTTTAGATAGATGATGCTAGTTATTAGCCAGTTTTCTTCGATATCCGTGGACATTGTGTTCATGTTCTCTCTCTCTTTTTTTTTTTAAAGTTTAGAAATAAAAAAGATGTTGATTTTCATTGCCTCTAAAAATATTGTTCACAAATGACGATACTGAACGTGAGAAACGGCATGTGTGTCTTGGAAAATAATAAATATATAAAAGTTAGTTACAATTCATTTTACAGGCCGTTGCAATGAACCCCAGCATTTATTGCCTGCTTGTAATTAACTAGGCATTTCTGCTTTGAATAGTTTGCCATTAATTTTTTTAATGGTCGACGCTCATATAATCAAAATCAACGCAAAGTTTTTTGCTCCAAAATAGAATGCCGCTGATTTCGAACCTCTCGACTCCATATGTTCGGGGAACTGTGAAACTCAATTCACCAACCCTTAATCCAGAGACAATGACAATACTACACTCTAACATTGTTTCTATCTGCAGCCATGTCATCACACACGACCTGCCCTCTCTGATCGTTATAGTCCTGGATGAGATTGAGGCACGGGATATGAAAGCACCCATGCTTGCCCTGTACAACACCACTTGCTGTTTAGAATGGCTTGAGGATTCCGCGGAAACTGGCAAGTTCTATGAACGTCTGGAGAAAAGTTTGGCTGTCCTCCTTGACAAGCAAGCACATACTACGAGTGTCATGGTTGTTGAATGAACTTGCACGATCGCAGGTCTGGGACAGCCATTGAGGCGAAGGACAAGGTACAACAGAGATTGGCAATTTGTGTGTTTGAAGATGGTTCGGTACGAATGCAACATTAAACGAGAAACACTGAAACCAGTTGTGTGTTTGAAGATGGTTCGGTAAGAATGCAATATAAACGAGAAACATTGAAACCAGTTGTGTGCTTGAAGATGGTTCGGTAAGAATGCAATATAAACGAGAAACATTGAAACCAGTTGTGTGTTTGAAGATGGTTCGGTAAAAATGCAATATAAACGAGAAACATTGAAACCAGTTGTGTGTTTGAAGATGGTTCGGTAAGAATGCAACATTAAAAAAGAAACATTGAAAACATTGAAATCATTAAAAGCAACGTATTCTTTTAGTGGGTTTAACTGATTGAGAGCCATGGGATGATTAATCGAAGTAAATTACTTCCCGTATCTGTCACGGGGTTATATATCGCCGAAATGTTGTCATTGTGTTATAATACAATATGTCTGCTACCATATTAGCAACGATTAAGTCTTCCCATTTACTTGCCATTATTCGCCATCCTTTTTTTGTTGTTGAAGCAAATCTACTGTTTGTTTGGCATTGAATCTGTTAACACAGAGACCACACACACATGCCACTGTGGGCAGAAAAGAGAGTTAATCAATCTTTAGTAATCCCTGTCCAGTCTACAGACTATAAAACGTCGACCTCGGCGATTTCTCAATATTTCGTAAATTAGGGGCATAAAGTTAGCAAAGAAAAAGCGTTTCGTATGCTGTATTCAATGAACAATAAACGATTGCTCAAATATAGTGAGCCTTAGGAATTAGACGTTTCACGACAGTTTTGTGCAACCAGAAAGGTTTTGTTGTAAATTTAAGATTACCGCGGGGATGGCAAATGCTCCACATTCGAACAGTCCCTGTGATCATGTGTTGAAAGTATTTCAGCCTAAAAATTCTTCATGTATTCGCTTCCAATGATATATAACTCTACAGTATGCACATGAGGAGATGCAGTGAAATATACCAGGCAATAAATCATGCAACATATTGTTTGTGGCTTCTGTGTTCGAAGCCAGTAAAGTTGTAGATAATTAAAAAATAACTTGTTACTGTTAGTTATGCAGAGAGAGAGAGAGAGAAAGAGAGAGAGAGAGAGAGAGAGAGAGAGAGAGAGAGAGAGAGAGTACGAACGAACGAACGAACTTTATTTTCAAAGGGTCAAAAATTGGGCACACAGGCCCGTCTTACATTCGGCCCTTCCAATTACTCATCTTTCATTCATCAATTGTGCATGTTACATTCACATAGGAGAAAACAACATTGTCAAATTGATTTTGTAGACATACACAATACATATTACCAGTTATGAGACAGGCAGACACACGTACACACGCACATCCATAAACACACACGCACACATACATACCTGCATGCATACTTACATCATTTACACAAGCCCTCACAGTTATGCACACACTAAATAACATACAAATGCACACTCCCTCGCATACACTGCAGGCACACACACACACACACACACACACAAACATATACACATGCATAAACACACATACACACACATCCACACAGGAGAGAGAGAGAGAGAGAGAGAGAGAGAGAGAGAGAGAGAGAGAGAGAGAGAGAGAGAGAATACATATGAAATAAAAGAAACGATGTATTAAAAGACACAATTGCCGAAGCAGGAACCTGCCATGGATCTGTAATCTGCTAGGATCATCACATTTTAACGGCCTGGATGCAGGGATTCGTGGTTTGCCAGTCTGCCCCTCTCTTTAATAGTCGAAGATGAGCCTGCTTACCTGCGTTCTAAACACAGCTGCGACCGATTTGGCAGCAGACCGTGTCGCGCTGGGTTTTAACGTGTTTGTATCGGAGCTGGTCGTTCAGAAATCAATGGCAAACTACTGAACGTAAACTTGCCAAGGCATCAACAAGAGCAGTAAAAATGCTGGTGTTAACAACTATGCCCTGTAAAGAGGATATTAATATTATTTTTTACATATCTATAAAGGGAAGTGCCGGAGACGTGGCTTACGGGCAGTGAATGCCGTTCACAATTTTCTGACAATATGATGGTTCCAAATCAGCTGCAGACAATTTGGACGCAGACAACCAGGCGTTGATTTCGATGGTATGGGCATCGGTCATTCAGAAAGCAGTGACAAACTCCATCCATCATGTGCCATGCCGGTAAGCGTGGGTGGTCATGATTCGTCATTTCACTCGATCACCAGAGTCATGGATCAGCTCAGAATTCTTGTCTCGGCCATACCACGTGGCCAAACTATCCAGGTATTTACTTCTCTGCCTTCGTCTCGTTCTCTTCCCCTCGATCTTGCCAGTTGTCACCAAGTTCTCCAATTTATTTCTTCTCATAATGTGCTCAAAGAATTTTGATTGTCAACGTTTAATTTCTCTAATCAGTGACACACGTTTTTTTCCGCATATCCTATTACAGGACATCGCTGTCAACACCAGCATTTTACTGCTGTTGTTGATTTCTTGGCAAGATTACGCTCAGTAGTTTGTCATTGCTTTCTGAGCGGTCGGCTCACATATCCCGTAAGTAATGGGCACGACGAGTACCGCTCCCGATTCTCGCGCAGCTGCGATTGCTCAGGTGGATAAATGGGATTACGGAGAAAGTCGCTAATCCCTAAGCCAAGGAGACCGGCACTGACAAACTACTTAATGTAAAATTACCTAGTGAATCAAACACAGTCACAAATTTCCAGAGTTGATTGCAACGTCCTGTAATTAACTTCTATAAAAGGGAGTAAAACAGGGAATGGATACATTAATGTTGGAAATAGTCACATTAACTCAGTATATATCCCCTCGGGACAATGGGTTGGAGACAGCTGACAATCAACTACCCTCAAAAATGTGGAGAAAACACCACCAGCATAGAGCGAGTCCAAGCCAGTCCGTATGATATGTCCTGAAACATGAACTACTGACATTTATATCAGCTCTCCACAGAGATCGTACTGGCGTGCTGGTATTTTAGTACCAGCCGTGTACACTACGCTAGTTTCTGAACACACCCGCCAGTTTCTGAACACACCCGTCACATTGTGAACGCAACCGGCAGTTTGTGAAATTTCCCGCCAGTTTCTGAAAACAGCCGCCAGTTTAAGAACACACCCCGCCAATTTCTGAACACACCTTGCCAGTTTCTGAATTAATTTCTATGTTGAGATCTTGTCAACAATATTCTACAAACTTTTCTGTAACATTTAAGTTCAATAGCACCGGTTGTTTCTTCTTTGGTGCTCTAGAATGACTCCCATTGACATGTTGCCTAAGAGGAAACGCATGCTCTCAACAATTGTTACTTGAATTTTTTTTGCTGATGCCTGGAGGGATGATGAGCTCCGCAACTTTCTGCCATAGCTTCTGGAGATGATACTTTGATACCTGGTTGGGAGAACATTGTCTACAACGACATGACTCCGATAGAAGCAAAGCTGTGTAAGGGCTAAACGGCCTGTAGACCATGACTGTTGTGGTGTGGCATCTTTCTTGCACTCCGGACATGTCCATAGGTGCTCAACACCCCCCATCACCTCCCCCAACTTATGCATCAAGTCCGGATGCTTAAAGTGCCAGTTCTGTGTTCGTTGACGAGGCCCCTCATTCTCCCGATGGGCCACTCTTGTCTCCGTGGCGAAGTGGTCAAGCCGTTTAACTCGGGCTCCGAAGGTTGTGGGTTCGATTCCGGGCAGCGTCCTTCGGTTCACGAGTGAAATTTTTTGGAGATTCCCGTGGGTCGTCGCTGGAGCTACGGAGTTCGTGCTTTGTGCGACGCTTTCTGCGCTGCGGAAAGAGACCGAGTCATATAGGATAAAAATCCCGGTGCAATGAAGTCGACGCTGTCGACTTTTAAGCGACTTTAGGCACTCTCGTCTGCCGTGCCAATTCTTACTCCCATGTCTCTCATTCTAGGCTAATAGACTACAATGGCTGGGGCATATAGAAAGAATGGAAGATAATAGGGAAACAAAACTCGCTTACACTCAGGAAATAAATGACTGTAGACCCCGAGGTAGACCAAGAAGACGGTGGAGAGATAGTATATATATTCAGACCTACAAGCACTTGGAATCAACGACTGGCAAGAGAAGGTCAACCAGAGAGACGAATGGAGATGAATTGTATCTGCAGCAAAGAACCTCAATGGCTCGGAACGCTGAAGAAGAATAAGACGATGTCTCCCATTCTAAAGAATTGCGCATACAATGAAATAAACATGTATTGTAAATCCCCAGGCACACAATAAAAACAAAAACTTATACATACATAG
Organism: Cepaea hortensis; assembly: GCA_963921405.1. Taxonomy (NCBI): domain Eukaryota; kingdom Metazoa; phylum Mollusca; class Gastropoda; order Stylommatophora; family Helicidae; genus Cepaea; species Cepaea hortensis. The sequence continues at coordinate 36,117,380 of OY992897.1, read as the reverse complement.
AGCCTGTACTTTTGTATGGATGTGAAACGTGGACAATGTGCAGTCAAGCTGAAAAACATCTGATGACTGCAGAAATATGGTTTCTGAGGAAATTGCAAAGAACACCATGGACAGACAGAAAACCAAATGAGCAAGTCGTACCAGAAACAAATCAAAGCCTTAAACCCATTAGAGAAATTAGACATAGTGAAATATTGGTTTGGCACGCTGTGAGAAGAAATAAATTGGAGAATTGAACAACTGACAAGAGTGAGGGAAGAAGAACGAGGGGAAAGCTGGGAGGTAAATATCTTGATGGCTTTCCCACACGGTATAATCGAGACAAAAACACATAGCTGATCAACGACTCTGGTGATCGCGTGAGATGTCGAAACATGACGGCCCACGCTTATGCTTATCGACATGGAACAATATGATGATGATACATACCAGACTAGGGTCTTAGTCCACGTAAACAAAATGACAGGAGTAAATCGGCGAAAATAATAAAATAGTATAATAAAACTAAAACAATTGTGAATGAAATAAGTCAGAATAAAACAGTTGAAACCCAGTATTCCAGAGGGTTAACTAATTAGCCAAATACACTCAAGAATACAACACTGAAAGGAGTTTAGCCTGTTCGAATTGTAATGACATTTTACATTCCTAAGTTTTTGTCTTTGTGCGTAGCCGGATATCGCATCCAGAACTACATGTATGGCCTTCATAAACAGTAGCTTTAAATCGTTCTTCCCATTGCTATATCAATCTGGGGGTCGATCCATCTTATCGTGAACGTCGAGGTAGAGATGCGAAGAGGGAACAACGAGATATACTATTTTAACATCTTTATGATTTCCTTCCTCGGGCACATGATACATCCTGAAGGCCTGCCACAGCGTCTGGTGGGTTACTGACCCGTAAGCAATGGTCAAATCCAAGTATATCATGTGACGGTTTGCTTTTTCGGTCCTCGTTCTCTGGATAGCTTCCCAGAACATTGTAGGATGTTCAATGCACAATGGGACCCCTGTGATACGCCCCCTACTGCACTGTGATCGCCATTAAGTACGCTGTGATTCTGCTGGCCTTGACTGAGGATAACATCTTGTCCTCGATGTTCATTCAAATATGCAATAACCTGACGTCCGTGTGTGGCGAAGCAAATGTCTGCGCTCTCTTGCGGCAGATAGCTCACGTTAATATTGACGTATACATATGCCATTTTAAATCAATTGAACACATCGTGGAGCTTGTAAAGATATATCCTAATGCACTATTCTTATGTGAATATAAACATTAGAAACGTTGAGAAAATATAAACATATAACTGTAAATCGTAGCAGAAAGGCAAACTATTTGGCAATCCGCGGATTTTTGACACATCTGATGCCTTTATCTTCTTCTGTCTTAGAGACGTCTCCAAGAAGTGTACAAAGCAATATACCGACCAATCTCAATTAAGTGCAAAGAGCGATATACAAGTCAGTGTCAAAGAAGTGTACAGAGTTTTATACATACATCAGTCATCAATAAGTGTACAGAGCATTACCCTCTATCAGTCATCAATAAGTGTACAGAGCATTACCCTCTATCAGTCATCAATAAGTGTACAGGGCATTACCCTCTATCAGTCATCAATAAGTGTACAGGGCATTACCCTCTATCAGTCATCAATAAGTGTACAGAGCATTACCCTCTATCAGTCATCAATAAGTATACAGAGCATTACCCTCTATCAGTCATCAATAAGTGTACAGGGCATTACCCTCTATCAGTCATCAATAAGTGTACAGGGCATTACCCTCTATCAGTCATCAATAAGTGTACAGAGCATTACCCTCTATCAGTCATCAATAAGTGTACAGAGCATTACCCTCCGAATCTTCCACAATCGTAAAGTAGACGTACCATAGGGCGCATTGAACATGTGGTGTGAAACGTGTACCGTTACAGACCAATGGGAACTTGATCAAGGGTAGGGTCAGTAGCACGCAGGTCGCCTTTATTTCCCAATCCATTTCCTGGCGTCATTTGTTAGATGGGCTCTATAATTGTTATGGTTGTTAATGATTCAAATCTGCCCAGATCAGGGCCGTGCCGTGCTATGATATGGAGCGGCGACCGCATCAGGCGGCACTGTAAGCAGGGGGCATAAACAGCGAAGGAGGGGGGTGACATTTCGAAGACTTGCATCATTTAGGGGCGACATTTCGAAGACTTGCATCATTTAGGGGCGGCATTTCGAAGACTTGCATCATTTAGGGGCGGCATTTCGAAGACTTGCATCATTTAGGGGCGGCATTTCGAAGACTTGCATCGTACTGAGAAAATCTACCGCACGACCCTGATCCAGATGCTAAAGGAACTCAAGAACACCGAGCTGTAAGACGAGAGTCTAGCCACTACACTACCGCGACTCCTATTCAAGGAATTTACTGAGTAATTTACCTTTCATTCTTCAAGAACTGTACAGATCTGTTTACCTTTCAAGCCTAACGAAGTGTACAAGGTAGGTTAGATAAATTCTTCACAAAGTGTACACAGCAGTGCAAATCCCAGTCTTCGAGAAGGGTACAGAACAGTATAGAAATCAGCTTGGACGAAGTGTACAGGGGTAAGAAGTGTCTCAGTCTCCAAGATGTGAAAACAAGCTATCAGTCTTCAAGAAGTGTACAAAGCAATATACCTATACATTTTCAATAAATGTAGAAAGCAGGATACATATTAGTCATAAAGAAGTGCATAGCATTATATAAAGAAATCTTCAATGTACAGCGCTGTTGACATCTTAGTCTTCAAACGTATTAGGTAAAGTAACAGTTTCCTTTTACACAACATAAGGGACATTTAGCATATGTTATGAAACCAATATGTTGAATGACCAATCGGTAATCGGTGCATGAACTGGACAATATTAAAACAGCTGCTTTTACTTCCGAACAAATTTCCTGGTACCCATTTTAAGCTTAGTCCACATGTCAGCCAAGGTTAAATAAAATAAAATAAATAAAAACAAACAAGCAAACAATTGACTACGTCAGTATGCGGATCGAACCCATGAACACCAGGCTGACATGCAAGTGTGTAGCCATTATACTACTGAGGCGCCCCTTCATGATGTGTATAAAGCAATATTCCTATAAGTCTTTAGTATCCAAACAGAGTGCAGATAAGATTACCTATCAGTCTCCTAGAAGTGTACAGAGCAGTATACCTCATTATTCATAAAGTGTACAGAGCAATAACTCTCATTTTTCAAGAAGTGCACAGAACACTTTACTTATCTGCTTTCAAGAAGTGTTCAGAGCAGGTTACTTATAACCTTATCAAGAAGCAGGCTAGTAATCAAACTTCACGAAGTGTAGGGAGACGTATACCTATCAGCCTTACTGCTGTTTGTCAAAGTGTATGGGTCAGGCTGTGGCCGGCCTTCAGGATGAATAACATTCACGAAGAGATCACCACGATGCTCACGCAGCGATTCTCTTGTTTCTCTTTTAGCATCTAGAACCCGCCGTTCACCAGCGTGCCCATCGATGTGCACGCAGGCTCGAGCGTGAACTTGTCTGTGTCTGTACATATGAATCAAGTGGACTACAGCAAATGTTTCCTGCCAGATAATTACCAATCTGACATATAAGTAAGTATAATAAAGTACCCTATTACCTTTCTCAAAGAGATTGGTAAATGGTGCTTTGCGTGTTGATTGACAAATCGGTGCTTAGTACTTTAGAGGTGACCTGAGTAATATCACGCTGGCCGCATTTACATAACATGGCTTTTCCTGATACTTATCCCAGGTTGCTTAAATCTGGGAACCTGTGCTTTTGTATGGATGTGAGGCCTGGACAATGATTAAAAAGGCTGAAAAACATCTGATGGATCTGGAACTGTGATTTTGAAAAAAATACAAAGAATGCCATGGACAGACAGAAAATCCAATGAGCAAGTCGTACCAAAAACAAATGAAAACAGTAAATTGATTAGAGAAATTAGACGTAGACAATCATCATGTTTCGGTCACGTTATGAGAAGAAATAAATTGGGGAACTTTGTGATAACTGGCAAGATTGATGGAGAAAGAACAAGAGGAAGGCAGAGAAGTAAATACCTGGATGGCTTGACAGTGTGGCATGGTTGAGACAAGAACACTGAGCTGATCCACGACTCTGGTGATCGAGTGAGATGGCGAGACATGACCGCCCACGCCTATCAGCATGGCACAAGATAATGATGAATCTGGGAACTCAAGTTAATTTTCGAAATCAGCCTCTATGCGAATACGAATGTATGACTTGCGGGCAAGTAGGCATGCACCTATTCACTATATTACATCTGCTCTCATTCTGTCAGGAAATCAACATCAGGATTGGTAAGGCAGCAACAACAATGAACATGCTAGCAAAAAGAGTCTGGGAGAACAAGAAACTTACTGCCAAAACAAAAGTCCTCGTCTACCAAGTCTGTGTCCTTAGTTCTATTCTTTATGACAGTGAAACCTGGACAACTTACTCACATCAAGAGGAACGTTTAAACAGCTTTCATATGCGGTGTCTCCCAAGAATACTTGGTATTAAGTGGCATGACAAAATCACAAATACTGAAGTATTGGAAATATCAGGTTGTGTGATGGTGTGTTCCATGATCAGTCTTCGTAGACTTAGATGGATAGGACATCTTAGGAGGATGGATGATGGTAGACTACCAAAGGACATGGTTTTTGGTGACTGTCGGCTAAATAGTTGATGGCTCAACCCCAAAGAGATCAAGGATCCAGAGTTCCTCTTTCTCATTGTGATCCTGCCCGTTAAAATTAATTTAGCTGTTACTATCTCAATGATTTGAGACCATTAAATAGAGTTTTGGAGAACCAAGGAATACCTCAAGGAAAAAATGAACTTTTTACTGAGTATCCCAAATGTCCTTATGGATGGTTCCTTGCCTCTCCTCTACCAACTAAATAATTAATCTAGGGTAATTGCTTACAACAATTTTAGTATGACAAGAGAACTCTCAAAAGAGACAATAACCTGTAATTTTTTTTCATTTTATTATATATAAATGGAACTATTGATTATACATGTAATAACATACAACCAACAATACAGTACAATTACAACATTATGGGTCTATTAGTATCTTAACTAAATATCTATCCCCTGGCTGTGCCACGTTATCATACATGGTCCTCAGAGTTGCATCTGTTCTTAAGTATTGGGCCTCTTCTGTAGAAAGAACTGGGTACCCCCTGATTGGTTTACCGTCCAGTTATTGAATCTCGGTAACAGTCAGTGTAGAATATTCTAGAGTTCTTTATTGTTTTCCCCGGTGATTTATTATAAATGTGGCTCACTGGTGTTCTTCACCTATACCTGGATATAAGGATATGTGATACTTGTCCTGGAAAGGTGGTGAAAATTGGCAGGAAGTTGCTGTGGAATAGCATTTGGCTTCACTATCTCAGCTGCCTCTCTTAGTTAAGTGGCTACTGCATTCAGTCAAGCTGCTACAACTACTTTCACAAAGTGCTGCATTCACAAAGTCAGGTCTGGATAATGACCACTACCTGCAATTTTAGCATCACATAATTCTAATTACATCATAAATGTGAACATCAGAACTGAAATGTTCTATATTTTTCTCAAGAACATCACAAAGAAAATACCTAAAAGAATTTTGATCCTAGGAAAATAAACAGTGGAAGGTAAAGACTCTTGGTGCTCTCAAATAGTTATCCACAACATAATGGGTTGCTCTCCATTCCATCTTCCATTATATGGTGTTCAAGTTTTAGACTAGCAGATGTGCAGTTTCATCTTCACCTATGCCTGTCCTGAGGTATACCGGTTAAGTCATACCTTGATTGATTTGGAATTTACAACTATGTCTCCTATCCCATTCTGTTCCTAGTTAATTCTCTTATTCATCTTTTTCTATTCAAGAAAAAGGGTCTCATACATTAAGGGCTTTTTAAAAATCAGTTCCCATTTCAATGAGTCCTTGCTTATAAACAATATAAACACATTATGGTATTATTCTTGTATAGCATTCAGGTGTATTCTTCTTCATTAAATGCTTCAAGTGAGAAGATTTCTTCCATTCTCATGGATGTAATATTTATTATCATCATCAACATGGTTTCCTTATCTCATTGTAATTACAGTCATTATCATTATTATCATAATTATTACATTGTCATTACACTCATCATCATTATTATCATGCTTATGACATTAGAAATCATTACATTATTCTTACATTATCATCATGATCATTGTTAGATCATTTTCATTATATTACAGTCATCATCATTACCTTTTTAGTACAATATTATCATTACACTAGACCATATGTGTTAAAATGAACTACAAAGTGGGACTTTGCTTAAATTACAAACACAGATGCTGGTGCTATGCGTAATGTATGATATGGTTTGTGTCGTGCTTAGTGCACAAACTAGATGATAGGAACATGAATGATATTTTATACAAAGTGGTGTTATGCGCCGGAGTGTACTAAATTATTATTTAGTTTATGGGTTACGCCGGACTAGTTTCTGGTGATAGTCATGGCATTCCACATCAAAGTTTCCGGCTATCCTGAGATTGACTGTTGGCCTATACTCCCTCTCTCTCAACCTGTAACTTCACTCACTCACTCAATCTTCTCATGCATCAGTCAACATATCCATCTTTGCATGTGGGTTCAATTCACTCTCTCATATTTCAGTCATATGTATGGATCATCATTTCACTCAGTCTATAGACACATTCATATTGGTATGGGTGATCATATAGGAATCATTCATCACACATCCTTCATACTGGCATGTAAGGTGGGTGATTTCCCAATGATAACTTACAATGTTTACCATCATTGATATCACAATGAAATATCTCCTTTCACAATCACTCATCATACACATCATATCTGTAGGAATGACATCAGGCCTAGGTAGGTGCTTTACACAGAATACATTCACAGATTCACCAAGAATGACATTACAAGGGAATCTCATCCTTCAACCTATTGATACTATTTCCTGGATATTTAGTCATGCATGCTGATAGGTTTTATCAAATGATACATTCACATCTGTTTAACAATGAGGAAATCACACGTGAATCCTCACAGACATGCTATCAGCAATGACATAGTGATCATTAGACATAATTATGAGATTCTCACAGGATACTGCCTCATGTGTAGCAATAATAAAATGCACAGGGGTTCTTATTCTCACATATTTATGTGATCTACTCAGTCTACATTCAGGCATTATGAATCTTAACCATTCTACCATGCCGGTTGACTAAGAATTATTATTGTGTGGCACAAACATTAATTCCGTATGTTTACAACATTGAAAATACATTTGACTCACCGCTATGGTGCTTTAACTCAACACACAAATTATGATACCTGTAGAATCTATTTGGTTCTCATGGGTTCATGAATTATAAGAAAACTATTTGTTTGTCCATGTGCTCATGTCAAAATTAAATCTACTGACTAATTACACATTACAATAATTTTTCTATCAGTGCTGGCACAGGCAAACTAGTTTTTAATCTTACCAGTGGCATATGTACCATGTCCTTACCACTGCAATAAGAATTGTGAATTTCCTTAAGTCACTCTAATTCATTGTAGATTCAGTTTCATGCTTAAGAAATAAAATGTATAACATGTGTCTAATGTTTTATACATTAACTAAGTTGTTTAGCTGAGAGAAAATAAACACTGCAGTTTTCTCCTATTGTACAGTTTATCTTTGACTATGATAGCTGAGTATAATATTATTTAGTTTTTACTAGATTAAGATCTTTAAGAACTCACCATTCCAAATCATTGTAGATTGAGTTGCTTAAGAAATAAATGTACAACTTGGATTAATGCTTATACATTAAATCAGTTGGTTACTTTGGGAGAAAATAAATCTCACTATGGTTATCCTTAATGAATAGTTTTATCTATAAACTATAAAAATTAAATAGATTAACATCTTAAGAATTCACCACACGTGTTCACAAGTCGACTTACCAACTCTTCTTCTGGGAAACTGAACTCACAACTTATCTAAGATTTAAATGAATTATTGCTGTTTACCTTCATTTAAAATGAATTTCTTCCACACTTCGGCGCCAGGATTCAGATTTTTCCAATGCGATGTCGTGAGCTGATGTTTGTCTTCATCTATCTAACTTATACTAAATTATACTAAGTTGATTTTGAAGAGACTATCACTCCCTTCGCTCATCGAATCTCTCCTGGTTCCTTTGCTTGGGTGGTGAAACAAAACAGGCAGTTTTCAGGTTGTTCACTGCTATTTATACGGTGTTTTTCCCGGTTCACTTTTTCATTGCCAACGGGTATATTAAATCTTGGATCGTACAATTGTGGAACAAAAGAACCCCTGTTGCGGTGTTCAGGTTTTAATTGTCGACTGGGAAATTACAGCATGTTATGTTTGTGAAAATAAAGTATATCACAGTGACATACAGATGGGTAAGAGATCTCAGGGTCGGCCTCTACTACGATACAAAGATGTATGTAAGCGGGACATGATTGATACATGCATTGATAATGCACTTTGGGAGCAAGTTGCCACTGAACGTGTTGCATGGAGGACAACTATCAGAAATGGAATAAAGACACAGGAGAAAATGATTGCAGATAATTCACACACAGAGCGTGAGAGACGTAAGATGGTGCATGATGTGGATATGACCATGTTTTCACATGCATCCACTGTGGACAAACAATTGCAGCGCGAATTGGCCTTATCAGCCACACTCGCCACCGCCATTGGTCGCAGTTATTAAGCCTTTTTGAAGCACAATGTACCAAACTATTGTCTGTCAAGACGGAAAGGTGCCAATACATTCTGTCGACGTAATATGTGACGTTTCAGGTCCGCATATTTCAGACAACGAGACAACAATATATGACATGAAGAGTTCAATTCCCTTACGCGTCATCTTTCCTTCCAAGATAATTCTGATTCATTTTTTGAGGATATCTGTTGCCCATTTACACGAGGCTAGGTCGTCCCACGAGCCGCACTGTTAGGGAAAAAAAGAAGGGTGTGCAACCTGCTGTGGGTATTTGGACTGTCAGCTCAATAACATGTTTGTAGACCTGAGTTAAAGATACTTGCATGTTCTTTATACAAAGTCGCAATAAACCCACGCATTTTTGGCTGTTTGTAATTTACAAGGCGAGTTTACGTGCAGTAGTTTGCCATTTCTTTCTGAACGACCAACGACCAAACCGTTGTTAAAAATCAACACACAACGGCCTGCTTCGAAATAATATGTGCAGCTTCCATCAACAATGAACTATAATTTTCGTGGCGGACTGTTGTGTTGGCATTCTGACAGCGGCCGTTTGCATGTGCTTGCGTGTGCGTGCAGTTGGTTTGTCGGTATTGCTGTGTAACAGTATGTGTAGTTTGGGTTATAATTAGGATCTAGTGGGGAATTAGAGATACAGCACGATTGAGCATTATGAGTGAAAGCGGAGAGAGATGCTCAATCGTGACGTATTGTTGTTGTGAAGGGCAGTCAACATCCGATAGTCCAGCTGAGAAGACACGGCTTGTCATCTTGAGAATAAAGTATAAAGTTTTAGTACAGGTCAAGTCTTGTTACTTCATTTGACACTACTACAGAAGTAATAAATGGTGCCGTGGACCGAGAATCTGAGGTTGATCTAGGCCGGCCAACAACAACTATCCACTGGCGGCATGCTGTAAGACAAATTATGAAGATAATGGCCTACCACGCGAAGTACTAAAGAATCCAGACAAAACTGCCAGGACAAGAAGGGTTTCCTGGAGCCGTGGCTGAACATTTGAATCGTATCATTTATAAGGGGCCTAACCTGGCCGTTGCCTGAACCTTGCCACTTTCAAGATTTTATCGGAAGTCAGAACTCGTTCAAGGTCAGCTCATCACTAGCCGTTGGCTGATTGATACTAATCCATTTTTGGGCCTTGTCATTCCTATGACCCAAACACACCTAATCCATTTTTGGGCCTTGTCATTCCTATGACCCAAACACACCTAATCCATTTTTGGGCCTCGTTATATTCCTATGACCCATTCCATACGACGATGAAGTACCCACTTGAGATCAAGGAAGGGACCCAACCAGGGGGTCGAAGATTGTCTGGCAGCCCATGAGATGTGACCCAACCAGGGGTTGAAAATTTTCTGGCAGCCCACGAGAAGGACGAAATTACCTGAGGGAAGAGAAGTGATATCTGAACTCCACCACCTGAATTCCGAGACTTTCACTTGATGCGGGCTCTGGTTGGTTGAACTGAATCCGTAAGTTGGTAAAAGAAGATGACGGATTAATTAAGGAAATAGACTCGGAGTAAAAGTTGTGTATTTCGAGGTCTCCCGTGAGCTTCCGAATTTATTAATTAGAGTGGAGTACAGGACATTATTGTGGTTTAAGAAACAAATATCTACAAGGAACCTTCTGATTGCCACAAATTTGAGTTTTTTATTGAGGACAGGGTTCATTCTTCCTATGCTCAGACAGGATATTGTTGATGCTTCCTCTGATTAATGTAATATCTTACAATATTATAACCAACTGAATTGTGCTGTTTGGGATTTGGGAAATTGTAATTGTGTGATTGGTTGCTTGCTTTGTTTCAGTATTTTTCAGCATGGCGGAACCGGATAACTTGGCCCAGGTTTTGACAGGCGTGGGTACAGCAGTAGGCCGACTTAATATGGTGATTAAACAACAAGGCATGGCAACAGAAATTGTAAAGTTTAGTGGACAGGCCAGAGACTATAAGAAATGGGTCACCTCTATAGAAAAATATGCCTATTTGATCTCAGCAACAGATGAAGAAAAAATGAGACTGGCTTATCAGACGGCAACGGAACCGGTCTCGGATCATATAAGAAGAAAGCTAGAAGCTAGAGTAGATGAGACATGGGAACAATTCAAGGAAGACCTAGCAAGGAAATATGCAGAAATAACGGATCCACAACATGCATTTTCGGTGTTGAGGCAGGCTAAACAAAATAACGGAGAGACGGTACAATTGTTTAGCGATAGATTAATTAATCTGGCTGAAGAGGCATTCTTAGGACAGAATGTACGAGGAGAGGAGGTGGAAAGGATGTTGGTAGGGATCTTTGTGGATGGCATAAAGTCTGATGGTTTGAAACTTAAATTAATGAGGGAAAACCCTGAGAGGTTATCACAAGCGGTGGATATCGCGGTACAAGAAGAAAATTTGAGACGTAGGTTTAGATTAAGAACAGGACGAGAAGTGGGAAGTAATCGAGATGACAGAGTTGAGGAACCCATGGAAATAGGACAAACAAGATTCGGATGGAATAGGAGAGGAGGTATACAGACGTTACAAGGTAGAAATAGGTATGATAATGAGGAAAGAAGAAATATGAGATACCCTACAAGAGAAACAGTAGGTAACACAAATAGTACAAATATTGTCTGTTGGAATTGTGGTCAACGGGGACATGTTTTTCGGTTTTGTAATAACAGGCATGTCCAGTCGAATACACAGGGTAGACATGACAATAATAGGGTGAGTAGGAATGTTGTAGATGGACACAGGAATTTTACAGGTACAAGAACACAGGAAAATCGGCGCCCTACCTATTAGACAGGACCTATGATAGGAGGGTAAATAATAAGGTCCCAAGGGTTAGAGAATATGTTAACAACAGGTATAATAGGTCGAACAGAGAATATTTTCAACTAGATGAAGTCAAGAAATTTATAGAAGATAAAACAGATTATAGTTCTTGTATATTAGAAATAGGAAAGTATAGAGTTCGTACGTTAATTGATTCGGGAGCTCAGGTTAGTGTAGTAAAAGAAAGTTTTCTATACAAAATAGTAAGAAATTGTAGAGTATTTAAGAGTCATAATAATTTACACTCTGTTACGGGACAGAATTTACAAGTAGTTGGACAAACAATAATAAATTTTAAGTTAGGAGGGATCAACATAAGACACCTTTTTCATGTAGTGAAGGGTTTAAATAGAAACATGTTAATAGGAAGAGATTTTTTAATAAAAAATGGAGTAAGACTTTTCTATGATTTACACAAATTAAAATTCAGGGACGTCTATATAGATATGCAAGAAGACATGCATATATCAGCACTAGTTAGAGTTAAAATGACAACGACGTTAAAACCACAGTCGGTTAATTTGATACAAGTGAAGCTGAAGAAAAACCCATATTATGTAGAAGGAAACACAGTCAGAATCACTGAATTACAAGAGGAAATAATTGATGAGCCTGGTTTGGAAGTTCCGGATGGAATAATAGCGTTAGATAAACACTTAACCTTTCCAGTTATGGTGATTAACAACACAGGTAGAGAAATTAAATTATACAGAGGGTGTGTAGTAGCAAAAATTGAACAGAACGTTAGTGAAATATTGGCAACGGATAGAGTAGAAATGCCGGGAACTAATTATTCACAGTCTTCTAGTGAAAGAAGTAATAACAGACGCGGACGCGGAAGTAGAGGAAACACACGAATGAATGAATTGATCCATCCATTCAAAAGAAATACAGCACAAATACATTCACTAGATAAACAGACAAGAGAACAGGAATTGTTGGCACAGTTAAAGACTTCACCAGAAAATAAAGAAGTATTGGAACAGTTTATAAAGGAGAATCAGGATGTGTTTGCAATTAGTGATTTAGAGTTGGGTAAGACAAAAACGGTAACAATGGAGATAGATACGGGAGACCATCCGCCGATTAGCTTAAAACCATATAGAACTCCCTTAAGAAATAGAGAAATTGTAGAAAAGGCAATAGAAGAAATGTTGAAAGCAGGGATAATCAAAAGATCAAAATCAGAGTGGTCATCTCCGGTGGTAATTGTGGCCAAACCTGATGGTTCGAGTCGATTCTGTTGCGACTATCGGGCGTTGAACAAAATTACTAAAAATGTTGCATATCCACTACCAGTGATAGATGATATTTTGGGGTTGCTAAATGGCGCTACATTTTTTACGACGTTAGACGCAAGAGCAGGATTTTGGTGCATTCCGATGTCGGCAGACGCGCAGAGAAAAAGTGCTTTCTGTACTCATATGGGTTCTTATGAATTTTTACGTATGCCTTTTGGAGTCAAAACTGCGCCATCTCACTACATGCTCTTAATAAATGAAGTTTTAGAAGGTATGCAAAGGTTCGCTCTTGCTTATATTGATGATATTCTGATCTTTACTTCTGGAAATGTGGAGGATCATTTGAAACATATAAAGTTAGTGTTTGACAGGTTAAGAAAACATGATGTGAAGTTAAAGCTCAGTAAATGCCAATTTTTAAAGACAGAAACAAAATATTTGGGGTATATTATAAATAGAGAAGGTATAAAACCAGACCAGGACAAAATAAAGGTTATTAAAGAGTTACCTGCTCCAACTAACGTTAAGGAGGTACGCGCCTTTATAGGAACATGCGCGTATTATAGGCGGTTTGTCCCAGCGTTTTCAAAAATAGCTGAACCTATTACAAACTTAACAGGCAAGTACGCTAGGTTTAAGTGGGATGATGAGTGTCAAAAAGCGTTCGAGTATTTAAAAAACAGTTTAACACTGGTACCACTGTTGACGCATCCAGACTTAAACAAACAGTTGATACTGTACACAGATGCTTCAGACAATGCAGTAGGAGCGTGTTTGGTGCAACCATATGAAGGGAAAGAGTCTGGAATACCAGGGGTTAAAAATGAAAGGCCTATATACTTCTTGTCGCATAAACTTAGCAGATCACAAAGAAAGTGGACGACTATTGAGAAGGAGGCTTACGCAATACATTACGCTCTTCAAAAACTAAATTACTACTTACATAACGCAAATTTTGTTATTAGAACTGACCATATGCCTTTAAAGTCTTTTTTAGAAGCCCCAGTGCAGAACAGGAAAATACAAACCTGGGCATTGAACTTACAGGGATATAATACGAAAATTGAGTACATTCCAGGTAAGATTAACACATGCGCTGATTTACTGTCTAGGATTCCCTATCCACAGTCGTCAGGTGACACAGAAGATGAAGGAGAACCAGAGATTGACGATCGAAATTGGCAAGTAAATATTTTAGATTCTGCTATAATAAATAGAGAAGAATTTGATAGTCTACCATCGGAACAAGAGTCTGAACATAGGGAAGATGATCTACACTTAGAAAAATTTAACATGAAAGAGGAGCAGGACCTAGACCCAAAAGTGATACAAATAAAAGAAAAATTAAGAGAAACAGAAGATAACAAATATAAAAGGAATTATTTGGTTTTACAAGAGGATGGACATTTATACTACATGTCTGAAAGGAACGAACAACTGAGGAAATACATTCCAAAACATTTAGAAAATGAACTTTTAAAGGCATATCATGATGAAAATGGACATTTAGGTAGAGACAAATTGGTGAAGGCGCTTACAAGTAAATATTACTGGCCAAATTTATTTAAATCTGCATATAAATATGTGGATACCTGTGAGAAGTGCAGATTGAGGAACATGAAAACAATAAAGTGTCCCTTGCAGGATACTGACATTCCTCAGTTCCCAATGCAAAAGATTAGTTTAGATATATCGGGTCCACACCCCAGAACATTGTCAGGAAACGTGTATTTGATTCATATAGTAGATGTTTACAGTCTTTGGCCGGAGGTTTATGCAATTCCGGATAAGAGTGCAGATACAGTAGTCAATATTTTTTTACAAGAGTTTGTCCCAAGATTTAGTTGTCCACAAAGTATACTTACAGACAATGGTAAAGAATTTATAAATAAGAAATTTGAAAAGTTGTTAAATGATTTAAATATAAAACATATAAAGACATCATATTATAGACCTACTTCCAATGCTAGAAACGAGCGTCAACATCAGACGTTATATAGCATTATATCAAAGATTGTAGATGAACATGAAAGGGATTGGGATTTGTTTTTAGGACCTGCCCTTAACGCCATTCGTACTAATCAAAATGAAAGCACGGGTTTTTCACCATATTATTTAATATACGGGAGAGAACCGATACTACCTATAGACAATCTATTAAAACCTAGACGGAAATATATGGGTGAAGACTTTCAAGAGGTTATAATACAGGAAATGCATAAAGCACACGTAGGACTAAGGAATAATATAATTAAAGCTAGGGAAAGGCAGAAAAAGTACAAGAATATAAATACAAACTTGCAGGAATTTAAGGTTGGTGATAGGGTCTATTACAAGAAGCATAGGAGAAACTCTAAGTTTGATAATCGTTGGATTCCAGGGTATTATATTTTGGAAAAACTAGGTAAAGTATCGTATAAAATTAAGAACCAGGTCACGGGACATGTAGCAAGGGCACACGTGGAACACTTAAGGAGAGATGAAGAAGAGATAGAATATAATAATAATAATAATTATTATTCAGACACAAGGTTTTTAGATGAACAACTCGTTAGAGGTGCTACAGTAACCCCAGGCGTTAGAAGAGATCCAGCACAAAATCGCTTATTAGCAACTCCAGGCTTTAATGATACTCAAGAACAGACGATACCGAAAACAATAGAAGAAGAAAAGTTGAATGAGACTCATTATGATAGTATGGAAGAGGAAATAAGTGCTCCGTTTAGGAACACTAGACAGGCAACGAAAAGGAGAATGGATAGACAAAGAGATAGAGAAGTGAAAAGACAGAGGAGAATTAGGGATTATTCAACGAGCGGGGAGGATATGCCGTTACTAGAAAGATCCTTGAGGAATAGTGATCGACAAATTAGATGGGATATTGAACAAAAGAGATTAGCGGCAGCTAAAGAGAGACATACAGACGAAGAAGAAGAAATGGATGAAAAGTCAGAGTCAAGTAGTAGTAGTATGGAGGAAACAAATGGATTGTACGAAGAAGAAGACATTGATGTAGAATTAGCATTGGTTCAAAGAAATTTGGAGTTATTGAAGAAGTGGAACCGTAGGAAGTAGATAAGTAGAGAATATTGCAGATAGCAATTTATAAGTGTTTGAATTCGAAAATGAAGAAGATGACTCTTGGTATTTTTATAATCAATATGGAGGTAGTTTTGAATGAAGTATATGTATATATTTGGTTATTTCTCTATGGGGTGGAATTGATGGTTGATTTTTTAGTAGCTTGGACAAATTGAAGGGAAATAATTGGCAGGTAGGGCCACAAGTAAATAGATGAGTGGATGGTGAATACTACATTAGTATAGATAAGAGGACTTGTACTGTAGTTTACAGTGATTAATTAAGAGGATTTTCCGGGTAGTATGATGTGTTTGGAGTTAGGCTAGAAAAAGGAGGAATTAATGTTTGTACTGTTTGTTATCATTGATATCGGCAGATATGCTTATAAGATTTGGATATTGGTCTGTAAGTAACAGATACACATATGTAGCATTGAATTGATGGGTTTACTTGGAATGGTAAACTTGAAATTGACGAGAGGAATGAAAAAAAAAAAAGAAAAGCTAGTAGTGTTGAATCAATATTTTTTTTGATAATAACAATTATTATTGACGGAAACTGAAGATAAATTTTGAAACTTTATTCATAAAGTATGTATGGAAAGAGAAGTGTGATTACTTCTTACTTTTTCCTTTCTTTTTCTTATTTTCCTAAGTGCGCACTAACTCAATCTAACATATCTTTTCTGTGAGAATGTGAAATAGGGGATAAGGGAAATATCTTCGGTTTTGTCAATCATAATTTTAATGAACAATTTAAATTTAAAAGCGGTTCGCTTACAGAGAGTTGTAGGAAGTTTTATAGAGAATTTGGTGGGGAGTTTTTGGTATTATTGATATACTGGGAAGTATGTCTCTGGTTAGCAATTGGCTATGATGAGGTAGGAAAATGAGAATGGAGTTAGGAAATATATAAATGGAATGGCCTGAATAAATAGAGATCTGGTACATTATTAGTATGGTTGTTGGGGCCACTATACGTAATAATTTTAAGAAAGTTTACTTGGAAAATCTTTGTTTATTCACTTGGAGTTTTATTTTCGTGTAACTGGGCAATGATGGTTGTTAATTGATTATTTTATTGAGACTATGTTTCAATGCTATATGTATATGTATTATGTTTTATTTCATGCTTGGTTTGGTTTTATAAAAAGTTAGTTTAAGTAAGTTAGGATCGTTGAGTTTATAGTGCTTTGAGTAAAACACTATTGGACCGTAAAAGTGTCTAATAATGAGATAATATTTGCTTTTGGGTTGATAAAATGCATGCCATATTAATTTTGAAAATGTGTTTTAATTGGATAATTGTGACGCCTTGTTTTGATTTAGTTTTGCGTAAACAGTTGGATTGATAGATTAAGTGATGTGGTTAATGAATTGGTTTTAAGTTTGGTTAGAATATTAGTTAACTTTTCAAATACAGGGGGCTTTATAAAAAAAAAAAAAAAAAAAGCCCTTTCGTTCAGAAAGGAATTATAAAATTATTGAGGGAGGGTATGGAGACATAGGCTGTTGGGAAGGTTAGGTTGCTTGAAAAGCTTCGAATATATAAGTAGAGTATAACTAGATAGAAGTTTAAGGGAAAAACTGTGAATAGCAGCATATAGAAGAAATACATAGGGGGATAAAGGGCAGATCATGGGACATAAAGGGGGCAAGAAATAGGTGCTGTGAAAAACCAGCTTTAATTATATTAAAGGTGTTCATAAAAATTGAACAGGATCTCATGCTAAAAGGTGAGATAACGCAATTTGGACAAGATTGTGGTTGGAAATTTTAAATGTTGAAGATATAAGGCTTGAAACTTACGTAAAAAGTTCTATTTCATATAGGGTTGTATATATAAAGCTTGTAAAACATTATATCAACTTGGTTTATAGAAAACAAAGATCTATTTTTGTATGACGTATTTATAAGAAAAAATTTGATTGTACAAATTTTTTTATTGGCAAAGGAGGTAAATGTGGTTGTGTGGAATATGCGTTTCTTTGTGCTTATCTTGACTATTTATTCCTTTTTCTGGGTGCACCCCTTCTTTACTTCTTCTAAATACGTTGTTCTCGTTGTTCGGGTTGTCTTGTATTGAGAAATGCGAGTGATTTCCTAATGCCAGTTGTACAAATACGATTTTACGAGCCATTTTGTTTATAATATGCATATTTTATATAGGAACTTGAGGAGCCAAGGAATATATAGTGGATTGCTATATAGTTTGGGGAAATGAAAGAAGAGTAGAAATGGTAAGTTAAAAAAGGGTTACAGTACATGGTACGAGGTATAGAGGTAAAATGGAAGAAGAAGTGGGTTGATTATATAGCTGGGGAAAGAGTTAAAGAAATAGAATGTTTAATTAAATTGGAGTTGGTTTGGGGAGGATTAGAAGAACTATGGAGGATTAGAGGAAAAAGAGGGAATAGAGTAAGGGGATTAGGAGTAAAGATTTTTCCTTTATAAGGAAAATTCTTTAATAAACATGGGGAGGTGTAACAGTATGTGTAGTTTGGGTTATAATTAGGATCTAGTGGGGAATTAGAGATACAGCACGATTGAGCATTATGAGTGAAAGCGGAGAGAGATGCTCAATCGTGACGTATTGTTGTTGTGAAGGGCAGTCAACATCCGATAGTCCAGCTGAGAAGACACGGCTTGTCATCTTGAGAATAAAGTATAAAGTTTTAGTACAGGTCAAGTCTTGTTACTTCATTTGACACTACTACAGAAGTTTATTCCACTTTTCACATGTAGTGAGGAGCATTTTGTGTGAAATTCACTGGCACAGGAACAGAGCATTATGGGGGTGACCGTTTGCCGTGATTTTGGAACCGCGACTAACGTGTTGCTACATTCGCCTGCATAGAAGTGTGTGCATCGAAAAATAGGTGGCCAATCTTTCCCTTCACGAAAGCAGGACAGCCATTCAATGTGTACTATTCATTATTGTTTACGTTTAATTTACTCTTACACAACAGTACAAATACTGCAATGTTTAACTACCTTATATGCAAAAAGCAGTATACAGTATTGGAATAAAAGTAAAATGTAAATTAATTATTATAGTATAAGTTAAAGAAAATTACAAATGGGACAGTGCCGCCCACGCTCTGGGCTCAAAGATTACAAAGTAACCCATGTTTATCAGACAGGCGTGCGACAGCTATCACAGTGGTGAACCAGGGCTAATATAAACACTAGAGCAGTGATTATCAACCGGTGGGGAATTCTCCCCCCCCCCCCCCCAGCCTCTTCATTGGGGAATTTTAGGATTTCCAGGGAAAGGGGGAATTAAGACCACAGATTAGCAGACTCAAAATGGCTTCAGGCACAATATCCTGGTATTCTATTGAGCTTTTTGTTTGATGAAGCACACTTTTCTGGCATTCTGGTGTCGTGTATTAAGCGTTACAAAACGTTTGTTTGTTTCACTCCTGTAAACTGAGCTGGATGTTTATGATATTACCAAGGGAGGTAACACTATAAAGGCTACCACAATTGTTACTTTACTATTATCTCTGTTTGAGATGTGCGTACAATTATCTCAATTGAAATCTGAATATAATATGTTATGTTCAATTAGGTCAGTACAATTGGTTTGTATTTTACACACCCCATGTAATTAATAAACTCAGTTTTAAATAATGTTAATACAATACAATCTTTACAAATTCAATAAATCAATCATGTGCCATGCCGTAAAACGTGGACGGTCATGACTCGCCATTTCACTCGATCACCAGAGTCATGGATCAGCTCAGTGTTCCTGTCTTGACCATGCCAAGTGGCCAAGCCATACAGGTATTTACTTCTCGGTTTTCCCCTTGGTCTGTTCCCTTCAATCTTGCCAGTTGTCACCAAGTTCCCCAATTCAATTCTTCTCATAACATGTCCAAACAATTTTGACTGCATACGTCTAATTTCTCTAATCAATTTGCGATTTTCATTTGTCTCCTGTAGTACTCGGTCATTCGTTTTTCTTTCTGCCCATGGTATTCTTTGCATTCTCCTCAGAAACCACATTTTTGCAGCCATCAGATGTTTTTCAACTTGATTGCTCATTGTCCAAGTTTCACATCCATACAAAAGAACAGGCTCTATGTAGCACCTCAACACTCTTTTTTTCTTGTTTCAGTTGACATCTTTTTATTGGTCAGTATGTTTTTCATCTTGCTAACGGCTACTTTCGCCTTGGCGATTCTTGTTCTAATCTCTACAAGGCGTCTCCCATCAGATGTTATGACTGTTCCAAGACAATTGTACTGATTCACATGTTGAAGAATATTCCCATTTACTTGTATATTACATTGTGGCACTTCGTACTTCCTAGTGACGACCATAACCTGTGTCTTTTTACAATTTAATTCTATCCCCAATTGTTCACTGTGTGCAACAACCGCATCTAATAATTGTTGCAGATCTTGCTCATTGTCTGCAATTAATACTGTATCTTCTGCATATCTTATGTTATTAGATGTTTCGTCCTCCAGTGCTGATTCCATTTATATAATCTACATTTCTGAAAATATTTTCACTGTATAGAGAAAAAAAGATCTAGAGACATTACACATCCCTATCTCACACTTCTCTTAATAGGCTGATATTGTCCCACTCCATTATCAATCCTTATGTCAGCTTGTTGTTTCCAATATATGTTTGTTATAAGTCTTTCCAATCAGTATGTAGATCTACAAGCATATCCACCATGTTGACATGTCTTTCTCTATCGAAAGCCTTTGTGTAGTCAATAAAGCAAAGATGTATATCCTTGTTTACTTCTATAGCACGTTCAATAACTTATCGCAGCATATACACAGCATTTACTGCACCCTTTCATTCTACGAACCCACATTGTTATTTCTCTATTTCAGGTTGTATTTTCTTCCTCACTCGTTGCACGATAATTCGTAGCAAAATCTTTGTGATGTGGCTCATTGTACTAATTGTTCTATGTTGATCACATTCCAAGGCTCCGAATAATAGGAGTGTTAAAGCTAACCTCGCAATTCTCACAATAAATGGTAGAAATGTGAATTGAGAAAGTAGACCGAAGTACTTGGGAATCATTTGTGATAGAAGCCTGTCCTTTAGGGATCATACTGAAGTGGAGGTTACAAAAAGTCAGACGGGGCTCAATGCATCGAAGAGTATCGCAGCAAGGGACATGAAGTAGAAATGCTAGTCACACATTTTCAGCACTTGATCATTTCAGTGTTAGAGTATGGACTGGGAATGTTCACTGTCTCAAAGATTCAGCTAGTGAAACTAGAGCGCATACAGAATGAAGCCATGAGGGTGATTCTGTTATGTTACAAGGGATACCCCAAGAGTGTGTATGTGATACATCCTGACGCTACCGACCATTGCAGACAGATTCAAGGTGTTGCAGGCACGGCCGTACCTCAAAATTAGTAAACTGTGTAAAGGGGGGGGGGGGATGTATAGGGAGGAAATACGACAAGGGGGGAATGACCCTCTGAACATATGGTGAAAGGGTGCATGGGCAAACAAGGTTGAGAACCACTGCTTTAGTCCGTCCATTCAGGGCTTGTATTTATCTGAGTGAACTTGGAGTTGAGGAAACTGGCCGATAAAAAATATCCTGTCTCGGAAACCGACATAGTTTAGCCATACTATACGTCACAGTAATTAAGAAAGAAATCGTGGAAGGCGTGGTTGATTGCTCGACCAGCAATGAGATGGATAGAGGATATTTCACACACATTTGGACATAAGGGTGCATGAGGCGGAAGAACTGGCGAGGATTCGAGATCCTTTCGAAGGATCGTAATAAATCCAGTGCATTTATTAATTACAATTACTAGTGGCTGAACTGACTGGTTTGCTTTTTCGGTTCACGAGTGCATTTTTCAGGAGACTCCTGGGAGTCGTCACTGGAGCTACGGAGTTCGTGCTTTGTGCAGCACTTTCGGCGAGTCGCCCTGCGGAAAAAGACCGAGCCCTGGGGATAAACCCCGGGTCAATGAAGTCTTTCTGATGACTGCCGATTCCATCGACGATGAACTGTATTTTTTGTGGAGGACTTTTGATTGGCATTCTGGCGGCGGCATTATGCACAGTAAACCTGTGCGTTCTGTTGGCTTGCCGAGACTCCTATCTGTTCCACTTAACTAACTAACTAACCAACCAACCAACCAACCAACAGATAGACCGGTAGACAGACAGACAGACCGACACACAGACCGACCGACCGACCGACCGACCGACCGACCGACCGACCGACCGACCGAACGACCGACCGACCGACAGACCCACAGACAGACAGACAGGTAGACAGACAGGTAGACAGACAGAAAGTTAGACTAATAGACAGACAAGTAGTCAGACTGGCAGGTAGACAGAGACACACAGACATACACACAAACTCTCACACACAAACACACAAACTCTCACAAACACGCATACATACATGGATAGTGCTCCGTTGGGGCACTTTATAACTGTAATTTATACTGTAGATATTCATCCAATATATTTTCATGGTATAGGAATTCAGGACTATCAGATACAATCTTTTACGATGACATTCGGGATTAACTCGTGGATCACGGACATTAAAACACCTGCCATTCTACAACCTCGTTTAAAAATTCAAATGTCGCCTTCATTGTACCAAGTTTTATCCCACATGCCTTGCTCTCTTTTCACAGGACGGCCTGCCGAAAGCGTCGCACAAAGCACGAACTCCGTAGCTCCAGCGACGACTCCCAGGAGTCTCTGAGAAAACTGCACTCGTGAATTCTACAATGAAGGCGACATTTGCTTTTTTAAACAAGGTTGCAAAATGGCAGGTGTGTTAATGACCGTGAGCCAAGAGTTAATCCCGAATGTCATCGTAAAAGATTGTATCTAATAGTCCTGAATTACCATAACATGAAAATATGTTGGATGCATATCTACAGTATAAATTACAGTTATAAAGTGCCCCAACGGAACACCCATGTATGTATGTGTGCTTGTGTGTGTGAGTTTGTGTGTGAGAGTTTGTGTAAGTGGCTGTATCTCTCTGTCTACCTGCCAATCTATCTGACTACCTGTCTGTCTATTAGTCTAGCTTTCTGTCTGTCTACCTGTCTGTCTGCCAATGTGTGTGTCTACCTGTCTGTCTACCTGTCAGTCTACCTGTCTGTACTTCTGCCTATCTGTCTATTTTGTCTGTCTGTTTGCCTACCTGTCTATCTGTCTGCCTGTTTATCTACTTGCCTGTCTATATGTTTATCTGTCTATATGTCTGTCTATATGTCTGTCTATATGTCTGTATATCCGTCTGTCTATCTGTCTACCTGTCTGTCTACCTTCTGTCTGTTAGTATAACTGTCTGTCAGTTTAGCTGTCTGTCTGTCTGTCTGTCTGTCTGTCTGTTAGGATGGGTGAACAACCGGATGGGACAGCATGCATGTTGCTATACGACTAGCGGGACAGTAATACCACACATGACCTTGACTCAGCCAGTCAGTCATAAATAAACACATGTTAACCTGTGTCTCTAGCAGAGGATAAAAAATGGGGGGGGGGGATGGCAGAGAGAGTGAGAGAGAGAGAGAGAGAGAGAGAGAGAGAGAGGAAAAAGAAAGAGGGTGTGAGTGAAACAGATAGAGAGAAAGATAAAGAAATAAAGAGATTGAGAGGGAGAGAAATAGAGAGATTGAGCGAGAAAGAGAGAGATTGTGAGTGAGAAAGAGAGAGTGAGAGAGAAAGAGAGAAAGATAACTTGAACGATAAAGAGAATGTGAGAGAAAAAAGTGAGAGAGGGAGAGAGAGAAAGAGAGTGAGAGAGATAGAGAAAGAAAGAGAGAGAGAGTGTGAATGAGAAAGACAGTGAGAGAGATTGAGATAGAGTTAGAGAGAAAGAGAAAGAGAGAGATAGAGAGAAAACGGAAGAGAATAAGAGAAAGAGAAAGAGAGATAAAGAGGGAGAAAGAGAAAAAGACAGAATGAGAGAGAAAGTGAACGATCGAACGAACGAGGGAAAATCTTTATTTTCAAAGGGTTTAGAATTGGGCACGCAGGCCCGTCTGATATTCTGCCCTTCTTTTCTTTTCCTCTCATACATTCTTTTACTCAACGTCTCTTATGAAACAAATCTTTGACAACAAAAGAACAATAAGCATTAACACGCATGAAAAATAATAAATAAAACATGACTCACTGAGGCAATGTTTAACTTAGATATTATAAATACCCAAGGAAGGCGTAACGTGCCAATGGGATTGTTTGTTTTTTTGGCTAGTTGTCGTTCGAGATAATTTACCATTATTATTGTCTTGGTTTTTTTTTTTAAATGGGGGGATGTAGTCTGTCCCGAGGTAGTGTTCAAACAGGTTGCGACTGTATGTATAATGATTGGTGGTGTCTTTGATTTCTTGTGGAAGTTTGTTCCACAACTGAGTGACAGAGTATGCTAAGCTTGTTTTATATAAGTCAATCCTAGGTTTAGGGGCATGAAGTATATTTAGTCATTCGCTATGTCTTGCGTTATTTTTAAACAATGGTCAATTGTAGCTTGGAGCATTTTGAAATATGATTTTGTGAATTAGTTTAGCCTTATTAAAAAGTAGGCGTTTGTGGAGAGGCAGTAACTGAAGACGTTCATGTAGGTTAGAATTGTCTGTAAGCTTATCACCATTGATTAGACGCACTGCCCTTTTCTGGAGTAAATATACAGGCGTTTTGTTATTGATTTGGAGCATCTATCCCAGATTTTTGTAGCAATAATCAATATGTGTTTGTATGTGGGAGGTATAGAATATCTTTCTTGTGCTTTCGTCGAGGAAGTTCTTAATTTTGGCAAGTTGGTATACGTTTTTGGCTGTTTGGTTAACTAAAGCATGAACATGGGAATTAAAGGATATATTTTGATCTATGATAAGACCCAGTGCCTTGTGCTCGGTTACACTTTCTATAGGTGTGCTACCAATGTGCAGCTGAAGAGTTCTCTACGAGTTTAGAATGAGAAGTCTTTGCCTGGTTCCTATTAACATAGATTCTGTTTTAGAAATGTTAATTTGCATGCGGTTTGCATGACTCCAGTTAACTACACTATTTATTTCCTGTAGCAAGGATAATTCTAGCACATTACGATCGATAGCGTTTGTATATACTGTTCACCCACACACACATCCCAACATAGAAACGTCAAAATGAAAACAATTTGTTATATATTGTGTAACGAAGAAAAGGTTATGCATTTCAATAAAGACTATAATTCCTGGAATTGACATAAACACGATGAAATACGCAGTGCATATAGTACATGTTAAAATCAAGGGGCAGTAAAAAGGATAATATAAAAGATGAGGATATAGAAGAAACGTGGAATAGCATATTTCTCTTTATTTTTCTTTCACGCACACTACATTATCTCTTTCATTGTCTCACACTCTCTCATTGTTTCACTGTCTCTCTCTCACACTCACTCGCCCTTGCTCTCTCTTACTATCTCACACACACATACACACTTTCTATCTCACTCTTTTTGTCTCATACTTACTCTCTCACACGCTCAGTCTCTTAATCCTCTCTTACTCACTCACTCACTTTCACACACTCTCTCTCAGACACAAACACATAGTGAAAAATGATACCACTAGGTGACTTATGGAGGCATATAGTCGGTATGGAATAAGTTTTGAAAGAGTTTTCGGTTGAATGTGTAGAGACTCATTGGAGTTTTCGGATCTGTTGGAAGGTCATTCCATAAATGGGCACCAGAATACGCAAAGCAAGTTTCTAGGTTTTGGGACATATAATACATTTTAGCGCTTGTTGTTCATTGCATGAGATTGAATCAACGGTTGGAGATACTTTGGGTTATTTTTAGATATTACTTTATTCACTAATCTGGCTTTGTTAAAAAGGAAACGCTTTCGAAGTGGTAGAAGCCTTAGATGACTATATAAATTATCACTTTCAGTAAATTTTATACCAGAAATTAGATGTAAAGCCCGCTTTTGAAGAGAACAAAGTCGTTTCATACTGGATGTAGGGTCCGTTATCAGTTATCAGTTATCAGTTGGGGTATCTTCGTTGCACTCCGGACATGTCTATAGGTGCTCAGATCCTCCCCCCAGCATATGCATCAGCGTCCGGTGGCTAATAGTGCCAGTTCTGTGTTGGTTGACGAGGCGCTTTGTTATCCCGATGTACCTCTCGCGTCTGGCTGTGCCGATTCTTACTCCCAGGTCTTTCATCCTGGACAGCGATGTGGAATCATTGACGTCAAAGTCCTCTGTTCTCGCCATATCTTTAAGGACTTTAATAACATCGGCACGATCCATGGGCTGGCCATCTACAGGGGGTGCAGAGCCAGCCAGTTTGTCAGCTCGTTCATTTCCCTCGACTCCCGCATGTCCCGGGACGAAGATGAAGGTGACTTTACGGACAACAGACTTCCGCAGCGATTCAGTCCACTGTCTACGTACAGATCCAGCTTCGACCTTTTGAATCATGCTCATTGAATCACTTAGTACACACACGTTGGTATAATACTGTGATTCCAGCCATATGAAAGCCTGTGTAACTGCCATCACCTCCATCGTCATGCTGCTCGTGGTCATAGAGTGGGCACCACTGGATTCTTGAACGGTTCGGCCTGCTGCACGGGCTGTAAATGCCCACGCACTTCTCTGCTGCTTTACAACAGATCCATCTGTATAGATGAGCACTTCGGGGCTATCTGAGTGTTCATAGATGAGCGCGTTAACCTCTGCATTGACAGCGGCAGGGTTCTGCTCTCTGCACCGTTTGTCGAGTGTGATAATGCAGGAGAAAGTGCACTTAAAAGCTGGAGGCACCGGTACCCATTCCTTGCCGGGGTTGATACTGGTAAGACTGCAGACCTGTCTGATGACATCTTCCGCCCGACCCATCCATGATTTGCCCCTCTTTAGCCTGTCACCCTTTTCTCTGAATATAGCGTCATGCAGAGGGTGCTGCTCATCTGCACTTATTTTTAAGTATGCACGAGCTCTCCAGATCTTGATCCTGTGTTCCATTGTCGGGAAGTCAAGGAGGTATCTCATTGCCACACAGCTGGTGTCTCTCGTGCAGCCCAAAATGATGCTCATGGCTTCGTTTTGTACCTTTTCAAGTCTTCCAATCTGTGTAGGGCTGACAGTGAGGATGGCCAGGGCATACTCGATGCGTGAAAGCACAAGTCCTTGGAACAGAAGTATTAGCAGTCTTTGCTCGATATTGGCAGTCACCATGACTCTCATTGCTGACAAACCTTTTCGAACTTTCTGTGATTACAAACATGGAACTGTTTGGACAGTATTACCGAGAGTTCGGGTAATTTATTGAGCAGATGAAATATGTTGATATGGAATATATATAGACCTGTTGTGTTGAGCCACTGATCGTGATTAGAGACCATTACAAAATGAAAGGAAGATGTCGCTTGTGGTATAAGATTGCAGGGTGTTTGAAAATCTATGAAGCAGTGGTTAAGGCTGTTAGAGGGGGTAGGAAAATGTCTTTGCTGGAGTGACGTCGTGAAAGCTTGGTGTAGGGCTGCAGGATTGTACTGTATTAGCTGCTGAAGTTGACGGTTCCACTGATAGGAGAGTAGATTACCGTCCAACGAGGGACGACTGCTATGAGTGTCACCGGAAGTGCCTACATTGGAAGCAGGCATCATGGGCACAGCATCATTGTTTAACAATGTCCCATTTGACATGGTGGTGGGAGATTGCTTTGCGGGTAAGGAGAAAACAAAGTATCATAGTTAGCAACATATGGATTGGAGCATGGGCTGCTATTCTTGGCATTGTGTTCCTAGGGTATGAGCATGGGTGGTGTGGGAAGATTCGGGATATTTTATGTCCTTCGCTAGTATGCTACTTCCTAGCATGGAACAATGTATTTGATCCCTATATAGTTTTTTTAGGAGCCCCGGACAATGATGTAAAGTACAGGGTATTATTATTGAAATTCATATTTTTATCTTTACAGAGTTAGATTGGCAGCATCTGCAGTACGACGCTGGAACCCGTAACATGGTGGAATGATTGATGAAATGAACATAGGTAGAGAGAGAAAGAGAGAGAGAGAGAGAGAGTGAGTGAGAGAGAGAGAGAGAGAGAACGAACGAACGAACGAACGAACAGAGAGAGAGAGAGAGAGAGAGAGAGAGAGAGAGAGAGAGAGAGAGAGAGAGAGAGAGAGAGAGAGAGAGAGAGAGAGAGAGAGAGAGAGATATGCCGTCCATAATTAAAAGACAGTGTCAAACATGTTCGGTGGGGGACTGAAAATATGTCGAGATAACGGCAAGACACAGGACAACATGCATGTGTGCGCGGGCTGTCTCCGCGAGGTCGGTACGGGCGTGTCGTCAAGTACAAGTCATGATAGCTAATGATGCGTGAAGCACTGGAGCTTCACTAGGGACATGACAGATCTCTGTGGCAACCCAGGTGTAATAGTACAGAGGTCAGAAGTCTAGGAATCCATGCACAGAGCAATTTTAAGCTCATAGAGGACCACCGCAACCCATCTGACAAGGCAAGGGTAGACCTCAAAGTCCAACAGTTTGTATATTAACCGATCATACCTGACTCTGATTAAGCATTCTCCAGGTCTACTGCCATCGCCACTGTTTCTTTTTTATCCCTGAAGCCCTCATAGACACCTAATGCAAATGTTGCCGCATTGACCCGGTGTCCTTCCCAAGCCGGTTCACTCCCAAGACCTTTGGGAAGCAGGTTACGACTTTCCAAGTTGATGCTTCTGGTAAGGGAGGTAACCTTCTTGCTTATAAATAATCTGCTCTGCTAAAGGAGACGACTTCATTGTCAAAGTAACTGCCAATGAGGAAGTACAATAATCTTTCACAGTACAACTCAAGTAACTGGATAAGGAAATATTGAAGCCTGGAACAAAGGTGCAAGAAAAGGTACAAGTCTGTCTGCAGGGTACTGGACAGGTGAAAGCAGTTTTTCATCAATAGCTTTGTAGAAGACACATCTGATACAAGTGTAAAAGTTGATAACGTCGACTTTCTCTTGAAAGGGACGTAGCCAGCGCTTGGCCGCTGCTATAACCCTATTGTTCTCAATAAATTGTGTGTGTGTGGGTGTCCGAGAAATGAGACATTTCAGAAAATCTTCCTATGGTGGTCAACACAGGATGGCACTGATGATCAGATCTGTGCACAGCCTTCTATCTCTTGTACTGCCAAACATTTCTAATAATGATGTCCACAGCCTCCTGTCTCTTGTACTGCCATACATTTCTAATACTGATGTCCACAGCCCCCTGTCTCTTGTACTGCCAAACATTTCTAATACTGATATCCCCAGCCTCCTGTCTCTTGTACTGCCAAACATTTCTAATACTGATGTGCACAGCCTGCTATCTTTTGTACTGCCAACAATTTATAACACTGATGTTCCTACACGCTATTGTGTCAAACTGTCCATCGGTTCCAAATGTTGCTGTTATGTAGTCGGGGCGCAGAGTTGGGGTGAGCGTCCAACCTTGCATAAATACCCCAATGGCTCGTGCATTCATCACCTCTGCAGCAAAAGTCCAACTCCTGGCTTTCACTTGCCGGAGCTGTTTTAACTAACAAGAGTCTCTGGCGCCGAAATATAACCAGTACGCTCTAGATGTGTATGCATGTGTGTGCTCACCTACACATGTAAACTCGAGTAAGACCACAGTCCGCTCTAGCAATGGAAAGGTGCTGAAGACGGAAACAATTACGCCATGAAATATGTCGACTACTGCTAAATGTTATGGTGCTCGCCCTGCTTTGGACCCTCAGACAGGTGCAGTGCCGGGCCATATGCCTCGAAAGTGTCCAACTACATCTACTGGAGGTCATTCTCAGATGTCCTGTGGAGCCAGGAGACCTCAGAATAGAGCGTCTGGCCATACCAAACAAAGACTAAACATAATGCACTGGAATGCAGATGGAGTCAGCAAAAAAAAAAAAAAACATCATGGACCAAGAAAAAGTTAGCGTATGTTGCTTGCAAGAAACGCACCTCGACGAAAATATAGCCTTCAAAATCAGAGGCTACCATTGTTACGGATCTGACCGATAGGGCAAGCGAAAGGGTGGGATACTGACCCTTGAAAACACTTGCATCACTGCTTCCAAAATTTACATTTACATGGAAGGGACTGAGTATCAGACACTTAAACTTAAGACAGGCAATACAGACCTCCATTTGATCAATTACTACTGTCCAAGTAACCGCCCACAGGCACTTGACACACTACTATTAAAAGCAAAAAAAAAAATGATTGTATGTGGCGATTTCAACAGCAACTCGCAGAGTTGGGGCTATGATCACATGGACCAGAGAGGAGAGAGACTGGAAGACTGGCAGGATGAGAATAGATTCATGTTGATTAACAAGCCGTCTGACCCACATACTTTCTACTCGAGATCATGGCACACTACAACTACACCCGACCTGGCTTTTAATTCACCAGACCTGGAGTGGGACATTAAACGAATTGTTGGGAAACAACTTGGTGGCAATTAGTTAGTTAGTTAGTTAGTTAGTTAGTTAGTTAGTTAGTTAGTTAGTTAGTTAGTTAGTTAGTTAGTTAGTTAGTTAGTTAGTCGCGGTTCCAACTTCACGACAACGGGTCGTCCCCATATTGCTCCGTTCCTGTGCCAGTGAATATCACAAAATGCTCCCACTGCCCCATATGAACAATGGAATAGACAGGAGTGTCGGCAAGCCAACAGCCCGCACAGGTACACTGTGCATAATGCCGCCGCCAGAATGCCAACACAAAAGTCCTCCACGAAAAATACAGTTCATCGTCGATGAAAACGGCAGTCACCAGAAAGACTTCATTCACCGGGGTTTTATTCCATATGGCTCGGTCTCTTTCTGCAGGGCGACCCACCGAAAGTGCTGCACAAAGCACGAACTCTGTAGCTACAGCGACGACTCCCTGGAGTCTCCTGAAAAATGCACTCGTGAACCAAAAAGGCAAACCAGTCAATCCAACAACAGCCGGCCGTCATCGTTCCGAACATGCAGTTCATGCGAAAAACCGCGGACAGATACAAAAGCATTCCACGTGAAATTCACAGCTCACAGTGTCGCGCCACGCACTCACTCAGTAGCAGGGCGACGGAACCATAGCCTCCTTAGTCGCCTCTTACGACGTGCATGGTAGGCAACAGTGTTACTATTCTTTGCTCCCCCGTATGGGTCCAGGAAACACACGGGCGATGGTGGCAATTACCATCGGCCAGTATTTCTAACTGTAGAAAATGAGCTTGTAAGTGAAAGCAGCACCCTCTTGAGGTGGAACTACAAGAAAGCAGACTGAGCAATGTACAAGCATCGCACCAGCATACTGGTTAAAATCCTGAACACTGGGAAAGACATAAATAAAGTAGCTGAAGAGTTTGGGAAATGCATACTACAGGCAGCGCAAGAAACAGTTCCAAGAGGAGCCCGTAAACATTATAACCCCTACTGGAGTAGTGAACTGGAACAGTTGCATAATGATGTTGAAGTGTGTAGAAAGCAAGCAGGGACTATACCCAGCCAAGAGCACCACAATAAATACCAGATGCAAAGGCCAAATTTCAAAGGGCCAAGCTGCAGGCTAAACAGGAAAGCTGGCAGGAGAAAACAGTCACTTAACTTTGAAAGAGACACAAAGAATCTGTGGAAGCTAGTAAAAATACTTAACGATGAGGGCACAGGGAGAAACTCAAAAATTGCACTACATAAAGACGGAAACATCTTAACAGGAAAGTAAGCAGTTAACCTTTTTGCGGACTCATTCTCAGAAGACAACAATATCGAAATTAGTCCAGAAAAACAACAAGAGATTCGAGTGAAATGGCAACATACAGGACAAAATGAAATACTACATGAGGTTCTGGAGGCACCTATCACAATCAGCGAACTAGAGCTAGCCATATCAAAACTGAAAATGAGAAAGTCACCATTAGCTGATGGTATCTCCAATGAAATGATCAGGAACCTAGGAAAAGAGGCCAAAGCAAAGCTGTTGCAGATCTTCAATAACAGCCGGACCTTAGGCAGTTTTCCACAAGCTTGGAGAGAAGCAATCATGATACCCGTCCTAAAATCAGGGAAAGATAGTTTCATTTCCTTCAGCTACAGATCAGCTACAGTCTCTGCAAAACAATGGAGCGTATCATCAATCACAGACTGCAGTGGTAAATTGAACGTGAATACATCCTTGTGCCTCAACAGGCTGGCCTTAGGCAGTGCTACTCTACGGAAGATCTCTCAATCTACCTCTCTCTCAAAAAAAAATTGAGGATGCATTACATGAGAAGAAGCTGGTGCTTGTGGCATGGATATATCTGAAGAAAGTCTTTGACAAGGTCTGAACATAAGGTCTGATGAAGAAACTAAGAAACTGTAAAGTCACTGGAAGAATGTACACATGGGTGAAAGCATACTTGCACAACAGAAGAGCCCGAGTACAGATAGACGAACGCAAGAGCAAGAAAGTACTACTGCATCACGGTATTCCCCAGGGCGGAGTCTTTTCTCCCACACTTTTTCTAATCTTCATCGATGATATTATTGCTAATCTACCGCATGGAATTAAAGCGACAATGTACGCTGATGACCTGGTTCTATGGAGCATAAATGAACATGAAACGTTGGCACCAGATGGCTAAAAAGAGCTGTAGATGCATTTTTTTGCATGGGAAAATAGATGGTGTGATAGCAAAAATACTGACAAGTGCATCACCACTCTATTTACCCTCTCTCCAAACCAAAAGGCAGGGATCATCCAGATAAATCGAACACCCCAAGAGAAGATAAAGAATCAACTTACCTTGGAGTAACATTTGATGACAGGTTGATATGGAGAAAGCACATCAACAAAGCAGTAGCAAAAGCCAGAAGGAAAATAGTCATCCTGAGAAAGCTAAGTGGCACCACATGGGGAGCCAGTGGGAAAATACTTAGTAAAGTTTATCAACAGAGCATGCGATCACACCTGGAATACATATCAACTGCGTGGTGTTCAGCATAAAAGAACCACACTACAAGAGCTAGACAAAGTGCAAAATCAAGCTCTTAGAGTCAACACAGGAGTGATGAGATCAACCCATATAGTGGAAATGGAGATGGGGAGGACACAAGCACTGAGTGAGCGCAGAGATACGAAAACGCTAATGCAAGCAGAAAAGTTCCTCAGCCTGCCAGGCCACCCTATAAAGGACAGATTTGAAAACTAAGCTATGGGGCGGTTGAAAAGAAGTAGTTTTATCCACCAGGCCGAATGACTCTGCACAGAAATCACCGATCTGCCCACAGTTGGCATCCCCCTGAAAAGTATCCCAGAGCAAACTCCATGGAAAGATGAACATAGACTATCACTACAAATCCAGACAAAAGAGAGAAATATTTGACAAGGAAGAACAGAACAGTGTACAGCGCAGAACAGCCACTCTCAGCTTCCCTGATGAAGAATACCCACAGGACCTCTGGATCCGAGTCTACACAGATGGGTCAGCACAAAATGCTGTTTAAAATGGAGGAGCGGGAGTGTACATAGAATACCCAAATAATACTAGGGACACAGCCATAGTACCGACAGGAAAGTACTGCCATAACAATGATGCTGAAATTGAGGCAATCAAGATAGCATCAGAGAAATTACTAAATACTAGCCGTGGTACACAACCTGTGGTGCTACTGACAGATGCAAAATCAGTACTCGAGGCGCTCCTGTCTAAGAAATTACCACTGCTAAGGACACTACTTTCTTAACTTAGCAGTCAGCATACGTTTATCATACAATGGATACCATCTGCAGTATACATCATGCAAGCCGCCACATCGCTGTTCAAATTTCCCCGCACTACCCTCCAGTTCTAGTTAGCAACAGCGCCAACAACCACCACCATCATAATTAAATTCAAATTTTAAAATGATGGAAATAGCGCCTATGGTTTAAGAAGAAAGATAACATTTACAGCATCTTAATATAAAAAAAATAGCACTGAGTCGAAAAAAGAACAACAATATTCTAAATATAGTCAGTGTGGCATAATTAGAGAAGACAGAGGCCCAAGCAAGTAAGGTCTCTATAAATATATCTATGCATGGCAGATAGACAAGATCAATCAATCAATCAATCATGTGCCATGCCGGAAAGCGTGGGCGGTCATGACTCGCCATTTCACTCGATCACCGAAGTCGTGGATCAGCTCAGTGTTCGTGTCTCGTCCATGCCATGTGGCCAAGCCATCCAGGTATTTTACTCTCGGACTTCCTCGTGGTCTGTTCCCCTAGATCTTGCCAGTTGTCAATAAGTATCTGAAACGATAGACAAGATACAGGGTATGATTTAGCAAGTTGTCTTGGGGCATCTCAAATGAGATTGAATAATCATTCCCGCTTAGCCCTTTATAGGAACCATTTATCATGGCTCCGAACCCCCACTGTGAGCATCTTAGACCTAAGCCCAGGTTCCTACACAAAATTATTAAATTTTAAAGGAAGAAAAAGTTCCCCTCAAAGGTCATAAAGTGATCTGGACTATTCGCTCTTTATAACCGAGGAATGTGTTCCCTCACCATAATGTTGTCAGTGTGCTTTCAGTCCGCCACAGTATATCTGCCTTTAATTTGTTTGTGTCAAAGTGACATATGTCAGTTGCACCATTAGACATCTAGGACTCAACCGTAGTGAATACAACATCAACAATAACTGTACTAACATCAGTTACACAAAACATCCACATGACAGGTTCTTGACAATAGTTGGACCCACATTTACAAGGAAATGTTTACACCAACAATTGCACAAGACATACATCATGAGAGATGCTGGACAACATCTCTACAGAACCTTCACATTTTATTGACATCAACAACAGATCTGCACCAGGAACTGTACTTGATAACAGCTGGACAGGACATTTACAAAGTAATGTACTTCACAACAGCTGACCAAGACATTACAGCGACATGTACTTAAAACCGTTCTCAACACAATCAGGTTTTTATTAATGAACTGCACGGGTCGAGCGAGGACCCAGGCTCCACCTTGATTACATTCGCATTTTGAATACAACGTATCTCATCTCATCGCATCTCATCATGTTCCTCTTGTACCTTGCGGAGTCGAGGTGAAGCATAAACATCGTGAGAGTGCCCGATTATGGGCTTCATATATCGATATTCCCATGGACTCTGCTATTCCCTCCGTCCAAGGTTCACGTGGTCGGCCTCTTCATCTGTTTCCATCTGGTCTGTACATCATTGCTTGTTGTGGTATGCTGTTGACTGGTAACCTACTTGCATGGCCAAACCATTTGACTTGCTGCTCTCTAATAAAATCTAGTGCTGCTTTAACCCCCACTTTAGTCCCGATTTCTTCATTTCTGATCTTATCTCTTCTTGATACGTTGAGTATTCTTCTCAAATACCTCATTTCTGCTGTTGTGATTTTTCTTTTCTCTTTATCTGTCATTGTCCAGGTTTGGCATTGGTAGCATAGAGTTCGTAGGAAGATTGTGTTGTAAAGTGCTTTCTTAGTAGTTTATTGATACATGTTTGTTTTTTAGTATTGGTGCCATTTGTCCAATGAGTTGATTTCCTTATTCCACCTATTTTCGATCTCGTCTTCTGATCTGCCATTTGATGATATTATACTTCCTAGGTACTTGAAGCCGGTCTCTCTGGCCGAGGGGTTACACCACTTTCTCCGTAATCCCGTTTATCACGCAGTCTCGTAGCGGGCGAGAACTGGGAGCGGTTCGTCCCCCGCTGGTGACTTGTGGGATAACTGAGCCGGCCGCTCAGAAAGCAATGGCAAACTACTGAGCGTAATCTTGCCAAGAAATCAACAGACAGCTGAAAAATGCTGCTGTTGACAGCGATGTCCTGTAAAATTATATGCGAATTTCTAAAAAAAATGGTACTTGGAACTCTTTACTTGTTTCAAGGGATGTTCGTTTAGGTAAATTGTTGTTTGTTCTTCTTTAGTTATAGTAATTACCTCTGTTCTGCTTGTGCTAATTTTCATGTTATGTTCCCGACACATTTCGTTTAGACCAGGGGTGAGCAACCTACGGCCCGCGGGCCGCATGTGGCCCGCCAAGTGATTTTATGCGGCCCGCGAGGGCATTTAGAAATAAAAATTTTTAATTCGTTTTTAAGTTATTGTGTTGAATTTTACAAAATTTCATGTACCGTTATGATGAGTATCAATAACAAACGTAAAATTGAAAATGAATGCCGTGTTTTTAATGATGAATGGACAACTAAGTATTGTTTTATAAAAGTTGGTAGCACATCAGTTTGCTTGTTGTGTCGTGAGTCAGTGAGTACAATTTAAAAAGACATTATCAAACAAAACATTCCGATTTCGGATACAATTTAACGACCGAAGAGAAGGAAAGGAAATGCATTGAGTTGGTGAAAAATTTGGAGAAACAGCAAACTGTTTTCACTAAACACTGTTACTATCTGTAATGAAAGAACTGGGTTGGTTTGGAACAAGATGGCAAGTGTTACAACTGACGGAGCTCGTGCTTTGACTGGAAAAAATGTAGGTCTGGTAAAGTTGATAAGTGATAAGATTAAAGCAGAATATCCAGACCACACATTATTACCACTTCACTGTGTGATTCATCAAGAAAGTCTGTGTAAAACTGTTTTGAATATCAAGCATGTTATTGACTCAGTTGTCAGTGTCATCAACCTCATTAGATCAAGAGGACTTAATCACAGACAGTTCAAGTCATTACTTGACGATTTGGAAACTGAACATTCCGATGTCCTGTACCATACCAATGTTCGATGGCTGAATCTCGGCAAGGTGTTGAGGCGAGTGTGGGAACTCAGAGAAGAAATAGTGATGTTCGTAGAGATGAAGGGCATTGCATGTGACTTTAATACTAACATTGTCAATAAAGAGTGGCAGTTAGACTTTATGTTTGCCATTGAAATTATGGGAAAGTTAAATGAACTGAATGGCAAACTTCAGGACAATGGTGTGTTTGCACATGAATTGTATGTATATGTAAAATCATTTCAGGCAAAACTCTCACTGTTCTCCAGACAAGCAAGTGAAAAAAGATTTCACTTTCCTTTGCTGAAACAAGAAACCATTTCTGGTGAAATTACTGAAAAATACAAAGCCCAATTAGATGCATTGACTGAAGAATTTGAATGGAGATTCCAAGATTTCAAGAAATTAGAGTCATAGTTCAATATTCTCAGTTCCCCTTTTAGTGCAGAAGCTGATACAGCCACAGAGGATATATAGTTGGAGCTGCTTGGCTTACAAGCAGATCATGACCTGAAAGAGAAATTCAAGTCAGATGGTTTGCTGGATTTCTATCATAAGAATCATTTCCCAACTTGAAAAACTTTGCAGCTAAACTTTTATCATTATTTGGATCAACATACATTTGCGAACAAGCATTTTCTTGCTTGAAGATCAACAAATCTAAGAATAGGTCTTTATTGTCGGACTGCATGCAACTTGCATGCTGTCATGCGAATTTCAACAAGTAAACTTGCTCCAGATTTCAAAAATATTGTCAAAAATTGCAAGCGGTTACATACATCTCATTAGAAATCAACAACTGTAGTGGCAATGTAGTCACTGTGTGTCTAAATTAAAGCCATTGATAGATAATAAAGAATATTTGTTATAATAACAAGTTGTAAAATCGTGTTAACAAATTAGTACAAGTTTTTGTCCATATTGTCAAAAATAATGTATAAGTGTATAAGTAAAATAAAATTGCAATAATTAGTTATTTATACTGCTTAATCTATATATATAAATCAAAGTGTATGTATGTAAATATGTATGTATGTAAATATGTATGTCCTTTATTTTTTCGCTAACGGCCCATCCGATTGAGATGAAATTTTCTACACGCCTTACTTTCATTCCAGAGCTGTCAACTGTCATAGTTTTTTTTCCTTCTTCCTCCTCCTCCCTCCTCCCCCTCTCAAAATACGTACGTAAATATATGATGATGATGATGAAAGAATCCCCGAACCAAAACGCTAGGGAAAGGGAAGAAAATGACGTGACTACACATTAGCTAAGGGACTTAACTCTAGAAAAAGTTATTTCAAGGGGCATAACTTTTAATAACATTGTTGTATAACTTATAGTCATATTGTTGTATTGTTATCAATGATTTATAAACTCTTTGTCTATAGTTATGTACCGGCATATGAGTTATAATAAATAATGATACAATCTTTTAGACATTTTCAAAGTTTACATAAAAATAATGCATAATGCATAACATTGTAACTCATCTTTCTATACTTAAGAAGTTATCTAAAAGATGTTGAACAATATCATCGCATCTTTAGTGTTTTCCGCCATCATATCGACACGATTCGCTTGACAGCACTTCTCAGCGCTATCAAGCCAAGACGCCTTACACATTTCAAGCAGTCTGATACGGGGGGAAAA
This sequence comes from Cepaea hortensis, assembly GCA_963921405.1. Classification (NCBI taxonomy): domain Eukaryota; kingdom Metazoa; phylum Mollusca; class Gastropoda; order Stylommatophora; family Helicidae; genus Cepaea; species Cepaea hortensis. The sequence goes on along the minus strand of OY992897.1, from coordinate 36,078,946 downwards.
TGGCACGTCGTAATAGCACAAAGAAACAAGCAGCTTCCAAGATGCATAGTGAGAAAACCGACCAGACTATCAAGAAGACGAACCTGCCTTTGGAGAGTCTGCATGCAAGCTGTAATAAAGTATCTGAACCTACAGTCAATGAAACTACCAATAAGAAGAGCGACGACTACCCACAGACGAACACAAAAACTTGTGAGAGGAAGGAGGACCAAGACACCAGAATCAGAAACACTGATTCAAACACAGTCAGATGGGTGGTCAAGCGGCTAAAAATGGAGCTTACTGATCAACAAATACAGAAGCAGCTGCAGGAAGAAAATCTTCACGTCAACATTTTGAAGGCAGAGCGGATTCTTACCTACTCAGAATTAAATGAGATGCTCCACACCAGGGACTGGGCGAACCCGGGCCGGGTCAGGCAGACAGACAGACAGACAGACAGACAGACAGACAGACAGACAGACAGACAGACAGACAGTCGGTAACGGGAACGGGAACTTATATGACTACTTATATGAATTAATTGAGATGCTCCACACCAGGAGCTGGGCAATGCCGGGCCGGGTCAGACAGACAGACAGACAGACAGACAGACAGACAGACAGACAGACAGACAGACAGACAGACAGTCGGTAACGGGAACGGGAACTTATATGACTACTTATATGAATTAAATGAGATGCTCCCCACCAGGGACTGGGCGAAACCGGGCAGGGTCAGGCAGACAGATAGACAAACAGATAGACAGACAGATAGACAGTCGGGAACGGGAACTTATATGACTACTTATATGAATTAAATGAGATGCTCCCCATCAAGGACTGGGCGAAGCCGGGCCGGGTCAGCTAGTAACCTATAAATAATTAATAATTACTTATTGTGGTTGTGATAGGCTGCTGTAAACAAAATGGCTATATATATATATATATATATATATATATATATATATATATATATATATATATATATATATATATATATATATATATATATATATATATATATATATATATATATATATAGCCATTTTGTTTACAGCAGCCTATCACAATCACAATAAGTAATTATTAATTATTTATAGGTTATTAAGCAGTATAAATAACTAATTTATATATACCTTTATATACTAATACTAATTTATACATAACTATATATATATATATATATATATATATATATATATATATATATATATATATATATATATATATATATATATATATATATCAATCATGTGCCAAGCCGGAAAGCGTGGGCGGTCATGATTCGCCATTTCACTCGATCACCAGAGTCGTGGATCAGCTCAGTGTTCCTGTCTCGTCCATGCCATGTGGCCAAGCCATCCAGGTATTTTCCTCTCGGTCTTCCTCTTGGTCTGTTCCCTTCGATCTTGCCAGCTGTCACTAAGTTCTCCAGTCCATTTCTTCTCATAACATGTCCAAAAAATTTTGACTGTCTACGTCTAATTTCTCTAATCAATCTACGATTTTCATTTGTCTCTTGTAGTACTTGGTCATTGGTTTTTCAATCTGTCCATGGTATTCTTTGCATTTTCCTCAGAAACCACATTTCTGCAGCCATCAGATGTTTTTCAGCTTGACTGCACATTGTCCAAGTTTCACATCCATACAAAAGAACAGGCTCTATGTATCCCCTCAACACTCTTTTTCTCGTTTCAATTGACATCATTTTATTGGTCAGAATGTTTTTCATCTTGCTAAAGGCTACTTTCGCAATGGCGATTCTTGTTCTAATCTCTTCAAGGCATCTGCCATCAGATGTTATGACTGTTCCGAGATAATTGAACCGATTCACTTGTTGAAGAATATTCCCATTTACTTATATATTACATTGTGGTGCTTCGTGCTTCCTAGTGACAACCATAACCTGTGTCTTCCTACAATTTAATTCCAACCCCAGCTGCTCACTGTGTACAACCACAGCGTCTACTAATTGTTGCAGATCCTGTGCATTGTCTGCAATCAATACTGTATCATCTGCATATCTAATGTTATTTATGTTTCGTCCTCCAATGTTGATTCCATTTAGGTCTTCTACATTTCTGAAAATATTTTCACTGTATAGGGAAAAAAGATCTGGAGACATTACACATCCCTGCCTAACACCTCTCTTAATAGGTTGATATTGTCCTACTTCATTATCAATCCTTATGGCAGCTTGTTGTTTCCAATATATGTTTTTTATAAGTCTAATGTCTTTCCCATCAATTTGTAGATCTGCAAGCATATCCACAATGTTGACATGTCTAACTCTATCAAAAGCCTTTGTGTAGTCAATAAAGCAAAGATGTATATACTTGTTTACCTCTAAAGCACGTTCAATAACTGTTCGCAGCATATACACAGCATTTACTGTACCCTTTCCTTCTACAAACCCACATTGTTCTTCCCCTATTTCAGGTTGTATTTTCTTATATGCGGCACGCCAATAGCTTTACATTTGTCAATGCGGCCCTCCGCACGAAAGGTTTGCCCACCCGTGGTTTAGACTATTCATGTGGTCTTATAATACAGCTTCTGATTTTGCTATTAGTGCTTGGTCATCCGCAAACAGGAGACTGTTAGATTCATACAGGAGACGACATTGCAGTTATAGATGTATTTCAAGCGAACGAAAGAAGAAGAACAAGAAGAAGAAGGAGTTCTCTTATGGTTAGATATTGCAGATGGTTCTTTTTCTGTGTTCTCGTCATGCGGTATTCTTGCTGTCTCTGCTTGGCTGATTTCTTTACATATGTTGTCTATATATGTTATGAACAAGAGAGGGGACAGGACACAACCTTGTCGTACTCCAGATCTTATGATGAAAGGTTCTGAGTGTCCTCCAGTTTGCTCTCACTATGCATTCACTGTTGTTGTATAAACATCTACATAGGTTTGTTAGATGTGTACTCACTCCATGTTTAAGGATTTCCCACAGCTTGCTTCCATCTACTCTATCGAATGCCTTTTCTTGATCGACAAAGGCTAAGAAGAGTGTTTCATTAAATTCGATTGATTTTTCTATAAGTTGTCTAAGAGCTGAAATAGGGGAAGAACAATGTGGGTTTGTAGAAGGAAAGGGTACAGTAAATGCTGTGTATATGCTGCGAACAGTTATTGAACGTGCTTTAGAAGTAAACAAGGATATACATCTTTGCTTTATTGACTACACAAAGGCTTTTGATAGAGTTAGACATGTCAACATTGTGGATATGCTTGCAGATCTACAAATTAATGGGAAAGACATTAGACTTATAAAAAACATATATTGGAAACAACAAGCTGCCATAAGGATTGATAATGAAGTAGGACAATATCAACCTATTAAGAGAGGTGTTAGGCAGGGATGTGTAATGTCTCCAGATCTTTTTTCCCTATACAGTGAAAATATTTTCAGAAATGTAGAAGGCCTAAATGGAATCAGCATTGGAGGACGAAACATAAATAATATTAGATATGCAGATGATACAGTATTGGTTGCAGACAATGCACAGGATCTGCAACAATTAGTAGACGCTGTAGTTGTACACAGTGAGCAGCTGGGGTTGGAATTAAATTGTAGAAAGACACAGGTTATGGTCGCCACTAGGAAGAACGAAGTACCACAATGTAATATACAAGTAAATGGGAATATTCTTCAACAAGTGAATCGATACAATTATCTTGGAACAGTCATAACATCTGATGGGAGATGCCTTGAAGAGATTAGAACAAGAATCGCCATTGCGAAAGTAGCCTTTAGCAAGATGAAAAACATTCTGACCAATAAAATGATGTCAATTGAAACGAGAAAAAGAGTGTTGAGGGGATACATAGAGCCTGTTCTTTTGTATGGATGTGAAACTTGGACAATGAGCAGTCAAGCTGAAAAGCATCTGATGGCTGCAGAAATGTGGTTTCTGAGGAAAATGCAAAGAATACCATGGACAGACAGAAAAACCAATGACCAAGTACTACAAGAGACAAATGAAAATCGTAGATTGATTAGAGAAATTAGACGTAGACAGTCAAAATTTTTTGGACATGTTATGAGAAGAAATGGACTGGAGAACTTAGTGACAACTGACAAGATCGAAGGGAACAGACCAAGGGGAAGACCGAGAGGAAAATACCTGGATGGCTTAGCCACATGTCATGTACGAGACAGGAACACTGAGCTGATCCACGACTCTGGTGATCGAGTGAAATGGCGAATCATGACCGCCCACGCTTTCCGGCATGGCACATGATTGATTGATTGATTGTCTAAGAGCAAAAATGGCGTCTGTGCATCCTTTGTTTTTCCTAAATCCAAGTTATTTTTCGCTTAGCTGGGGTTCTAAAGTACTTCATAATCTTTTTTCAAGAATTTTGCCAATAATTTTCCCAGTATGACTCAACAGTTAAATGCCTCTGTATTGTGTGAAGTCTCTTTTACTGCCTTTGTTTTTCCAAATTGGGATAATTATGGCGTCTCTCCAGTCTCGTGGAATCTGTTGTTCTACCCAAACATGGTTGAATAGTCTATATAGCCAAGTTGTTCCTACTTCTCTTACTGCTTTAATTAGTTCATTTGGTACTTCATCATGTCTCGGTAATTTGTTCAATGGGGCTAATCTGATGGCTTCTATAATTTCTTCTTTTAGTATGTCTGGTTCTAGTTCTTCGGTGACATCTCTTTAATCTTTTTAATTCTCTCTTTAATTCCTGTGACATCTGATGGGATGTTGAGAAGTTGTTCGAAATACTGCTTCCATCCTATTAGGATTTGTTTTTGTTCACTTATTGGTTCTCCATATTCACTGTTAATTATTTCAGTTGGGTCAAAGGGTTCTCCTCTGGTTCGCATTGCACTTATCTTTTTGTAGAAGTTTCTAGTTGCCTTCTTGCAGTTTTTATTTAGGGTTTCTCCATACTCTTCCCAGTCTTTTTGTTTTTCCCTCTTTACTATTCTATTCACATGTCTTCTCGCTATTCTATATTCTATGTAATCACATTCCTGTTTGCTCTTCAACCACTTTTTATATTTTTCCTTTTTGTCTTTTACCGCTTTCTTTATTTCTGCGTTCCAGCAACTTGTTATTTTCTTTATCCGTGTTTTGCGTTGTTTCATGGTTCCACATGTTATTTTTGCAGTATTTAAAATGCTTGATTTGAACATCTCCCATTCACCTTCCACTGTCTTTCTTTCTGTAGGTGATATTTTACAAAGCGTTCAGTTAGTTCTTTCTCATAATTTTCCCTGACTGCCTCGATTTGAGGTTTTTTAAAGTTTACTGATTCGCATGGCATGTATTTTCCTGCTCTTTGTTTTCTTCTTCTGATGGTTCTTATTGTGGCAACGACTGCTTTATGATCTGTGTTTATACTGAAATTGGGCACTGCCCTTGCATCTAATATATTTCTTTTTCTGTTATTTCTTGTTAATATAAAATAAATTTCGCTTTTAGTATGTAGATCGTTCCATTTATACCAGGTGTATACATGTGAACCCATTAACATTGCCAGGTCGATATCCGTGTGGGTCAGTCCGTTTATACTTCTTAGTTTTTCGACGGGCAGTATTCTAGGCCAGTCACAGATTTAGGACACTAATCTGACCACAGGGAGTCCATCCCCTGTGGCGAGCCATAGCCCCGCTAGCCCATGATTTCCCAGTCTGCACCATGTAGAGGTGGGGGTTGACTTGTGTAGTCTGCGGGTCATCGGCAGGCTACTAATTTTTGATCTTCAACCCTCCTGGGAGAGGCTAGCCGATCCTAACCCTAACAAAGTATCATGCAATACAAATCAAATAATGAAAAACCACAAAGTACAACACTTCAAAAAACCCACCAACAGACCACCAACCTTAAAACCAATTAACTACCCTCCAACCTGCACATCACTAAACTCTATACTCCTAAACAACCGAATCAATCTAATCAAATGTTATCTGCTTCATTTGTCACTGAGGAAAACTTTTAACAGTGCCTGTTTGGACAAGTCATAAGTAAACAACTACTGTTCTGGTTCCTTATTATCCTGTTGTCACCAATAGGAGGTGTTAGGAAAAGTCCCAGGTAGCAGGTTACTGTTTATCCATCCCATGCAATTCACTCCCTCCTGTGAACATAATCTGAAGAGATAAAATTGTGATGAATCCCAATGATGATCAGACTGCCCGTGAAGCTGACGACTGGGGTACTCAAATAAGTTGAGGATACAATCATTCTGATAATAGGAGGTAGATTCTCGGTACATGCTGACCATGACGTTCTGAGGTTCACCCAGTGGTTAGGTACTTAATCCAACATATTGCAGCATCTCACCTTGTAGGTCCGAATTCACCAAAGTTTCAAAGTGGGATCAAAGTTTAAGACACCAGTTCCTACTTTTCAGAGAATGTTTTTTTTTTGCGTATCCTTTTACAGGACTTAGCTGTCAACAGCAGCATCTTTCAGCTGTCTGTTGATCTCTTGGCAAGATTACGCTCAGTAGTTTGCCATTGCTTTCTGAGCGGCCGGCTCAGTATCCGCAAGTCACGAGCGGGGGTCGAACCACCTCAGTTCTCGCTCCGCTGCGAGACTCTGTGTGATAAACGGGATTACAGAGAGAAATTGTTGTAACCCCACAGCCAGAGAGACCGGCTTTCAGAGAATATCAAGTTAAAATGGAATTGAACATTAAGTTAGGATCACGTTCTGCTTGACATACCACAGCTATTAAGCTGGCGTAAATATTTCCCAGTTAGTCCTGATAATCCAGACTTGAGGAAAATAATGGAAAGTCTCAGGTACACACAGATGCCATCTATTCATAACCTGTCTGAGACAACTGATCCACGAGGTTACTCCATATGAATAAGGATATCCACTTCTTCTTCTTCTTCTTCTTCTTCTTCTTCTTCTTCTTCTTCTTCTTCTTCTTCTTCTTCTTCTTCTTCTTCTTCTTCTTCTTCTTCTTCTTCTTCTTCTTCTTCTTCTTCTTCTTCTTCTTCTTCTTCTTCTTCTTCTTCTTCTTCTTCTTCTTCTTCTTCTTCTTCTTCTTCTTCTTCTTCTTCTTCTTCTACTTCTTCTTCTTCTTCTTCTTCTTCTTCTTCTTCTTCTTCTTCTTCTTCTTCTTCTTCTTCTTCTTCTTCTTCTTCTTCTTTTTCTTCTTCTTTTTCTTCTTCTTCTTCTTCTTCTTCTTCTTCCTCTTCTTCTTCTTCTTCTTCTTCTTCTTCTTCTTCTTCTTCTTCTTCTTCTTCTTCTTCTTCTTCTTCTTCTTCTTCTTCTTCTTCTTCTTCTTCTTCTTCTTCTTCTTCTTCTTCTTCTTTCGTTCGCTTGAAATATGTCTATAACTGCAATGTTGTCTCTTGTATGAATCTAACAGTCTTTTTTAGTTCACTCAGCGGTCCATAGAGTTTATCTTCCTGGATATGTTGTAGTTATCCACTTCGAATCTTGAAGGTAATCCCTGGAATATTGATAATAGAGGAGTCCATCCTGTGTTTGGGTTTAAATATAGGCCCTTTCAGCGCCATCTGCCTAGGCAAATGATTATATGGATTTAGGATGGTATTCCCCTGAAGACATTGTGGTTACAGTTACATTAAAGTTTCCACATTTTACAAAGGAGCAGCAATCCTGAAGTAGGGATTCCTATTTGTCTGTCCCCATAAAAGAAGCTTCCCCACCATCCTGTTCTCTGTTGATACATAAACGGGAACAACATTTGCTTTAAAACAATGTTATACTTAGGTATCACCTAATATCAACATATACAAAGGGAAATGGGGAGGAGTAGGGAGGGTGTTGTTCAGACCCCACCCCTCTGTGCTGGTGATGGAGTTCATTCCACTCTGATGGACTGTGGGTGATGCATTTTCATGGTTAACCCATATTAGTGATAAACACAAGGGCATCATTACACAATCAACAAGTAAATTAGTATACTTGTTTATATAAGTCCAGGTACTCATAAGATTTAAACCATTGGAGTCCTGGGCACCACGAGAAACAGACATTGTAAGGCAAACATTATGAGCAGGCAGCATGAGACAGATACCATGAGATAAGTATCCCTGAACCAATATCTTATGACAAACATGCTGAACCAAGCACTATAAGACAGATATTATATGTATGGAAGAAATGTATCATTTATAACTGCACTAGGCAATATCATGAGACTGATGACAAATAACCAATTAGCAGACCAATCATTAATCCTTATAGGTGGTACTGTTGGTACATGGGTGTCAATCTCATCCACACTCACACTGCAATGCCAGACATCCCCCCTCTCAGACTAGACTCGGCTCTCAAGTACATCCAATCATCACCATCAATCATTTGCTCCCTCCTACTGTATAATATCAATATTTACTACGCAGGTAATAAGCAAAATTGCATAAGTAATATTTCACATGTGAAACAAACACATATGAAAAACATGTTCTTCCCATGAAAAATATCATGAGCCTTCACATATATATTCAGCCAACCGAGACACAGGTTCGAACACATATTGTCCTTTTCGGAACGTAGTTCATATGAACCTAAACCAATGTTGCAAAGGAACAAGTGCATATATCCAGAGATAAACTGCGTTCAAGACAAATCTTTAAGAGTGCTTGTTAGCAATTCTCATGAACGTAAATTAACCACCGGCATCACAGAAACTTTGTAATTCTGGCGTCCCACACACGTCCTGCTACATATAGATATAATAAAGCGTCTATTCTTCTACTATTGTGAGATATTACTTATAAAATCACCATCTCACTCACTCAAACATTCTCAGCCTTTACAAGGGAAATGTTACATGTTACATCAAACATTCTGATCACAGACTTGACTCACAAGAGCATTACTACCGTTTGATCAAGAGTGGGCAATGATAGGCGTTCATAGGATAATCCAGAATGCACAAGGGTTGCGAATATGCATTGAGAGTGATTTACAATCATCAAGCATACGCAAATATTCACGGCAAGCGAATGATAGACATGGCGGAATGTTCAGCGTGGCAGACATGTTGGCCTGATAGGAAGCAGAGTCAGTAAGACTCCGCAATGACGTTCTAATCTTCACACTCACATCTCTCATATAAATACTTTGTCATTCGCCTCTTTCTTCTCACCAGGCATAGTCACAACATTTACACATGTTTTATAGTGGTACCTGTTGTACAGAGAATGATATTATATGATATTTAGTGTAGTGTTTAGTTTAGTGTAGTCGATGGATCAACATCACGGCACACGGGTGTAACCCATAAGTGCTCCGTTCTCCTCCCAACTCAAACCTGAGTCCGGAGAAACTCAACTCAGTGCACGAACTCCATAGCACCGGTGATGATCCTGAAATACTTTGGGAAAATTTTTAACTAGACATTTTGCCCGGGTAGCACCTTTAGGCTACTTTTTTTCAATTTCCAACTGCCAAAGAATTTTTTACGTGCGCAACAACACACACGGGTGTCCGATCTCACTATCCAGAGTCCAGGGGAAATTTTATTACTAGAAGTCCACGTGAAAAAATCCCGGTCCTCACCGGGGCTTGAATCCGGGACCTCCAGCACTCGAGGTGGACACCATACCCCTAGACCACTCAGCCCCCTGCACATCATCACTTGGATATTATCAATATACCAAAATGGATGTCTTAAAATTGTATATTACCAATGTATCTGAATGTCTGTACCCGCCTCAAGTTATGATGATTGAATTTAATTGTATATCTGCGGGAGATATGATTCTGGTAAGATGCACATATATAAAACAAACATAAAAAGATAATATAAAAATATCTTTGAAGTATAAAAATGACATGATAAGTCACAAAATATAGCTGCTTGAATAACATGGATCAGTTCACGTGTAGGGCTGCCAACAGCCGTAATGTCCCCAGAAATGTCCTCTTTGTTTACATGCCACTGACTGTCTAAGACAGGGGTCACCAAACTACGGCCCGCGGGCCGACTCCGGCCCGCGTCGTCATTTCATCCGGCCCGCAGTCGGTACTCGAACTTGCTTGATATATCTATGAAACACGAGACGTTGTGATACAATTTAAATGTAAATATTATGTTTAGAATAATAGGAGATCTTCACACGTGCGGAGACCTCCTGGCTGCACTAGGTTGTTTATTTAGGTGGCCTTATTTATAAATTTTGCGAACCTTATTATGAGATATATTCTATTAACAAATGAAGCCGCCTGCCGCGACTTTACAAGAGTATGGAGTTGCATATCCCTTGATACCCTGGTAAAAAATGTATAGGATGCTGGAATGTTGTGTTGGTGTGCCTATAACAGCCCAGTAAAGCCATGTTCCCGCCTCTTTGGCATTGGGAACAAGTTGTGCCGAAGAGATGCTGATGTCTAATTTTCAGCAGAGGGTTTGAACTTAAACCCCTGAGCCACTACCAAGTAGATGGGCGAATACGCCCCAGGCACGGCCGAGCGTAGCCACTGTTTTTCCAGACCGCAGTTGAGAGAATAGACAGGCCCTGTGAAGATCCAAAAGATCCAAGAGGATCTTGAGTGTGGATTGACGATTATCTGCTGTGGGGTGAGTTTTGAACGAACCTTCATAGTTTAAATAGGAATATAGGAATATAATAGCTATGTATGTACCTGAGAACAATAATGGAGGGATATATGCCTGGGAAGAGAGGAAGAGGAAGGCCAAAGAGAAGATGGGTGCAGGATGTGGCGGATGATCTCAGATGGATGTATCTGAAGCGAGAAATCTTGCTTATGATCTAGAGGTTTTCCGGAAGGTTGGTATGGGAGCGAGGTTCTGCAAAGGACATGCTACTGAATGAATTACCTTTGTTCCAACTTGTTGTCTGATAATTGCTGGTGTTGTATATCAGACTACAGTTACAGTGTTGGATGATTATCCATGCTGTGATGAGGATCACTGGTACTGTGTTGGATGACTACCCATGCTGTGATGGAAGATCACTGGTACTGTGTTGGATGACTGCCCAAGCTGTGATGGAATATCAATGGTACTTTGAAGGATGATCATGTGTATGTTTATTCATGGCGATGCCTATTTTGTCATTGTATCTAATCATGAATTTTATATATTAGGGCATTGGCATTATTAATTAGATGTTGTATCTTTATAATTACATTATTCTGATTCCCTGTACACTGACCTGAATTTCTTCTGATATCTCTAAATCGTTGTTTTTTTCTTGTTAGCCGTAGAGATAGAATGAGATTCTCTTTGCCTTCTTATTCCTCTCTTCTTCTACGGCCTATGAACAGTCGGCGTTGTGCTATTATCTCTATCATATCTGTGCGGTTACACAAAGGTACTTATAAACTGTATATGTACCTTTGATGAGCTGTAGCTTCACCAGTGACCCCTAGTCCTCTGCTTTTCTTGTGTTTCAATAGGATTTTAATTATGTTTCTAATGTAATGTCTTTTTCATTTTCAGATCCCGTGTACTTCACCCTTAATTATGGCTAGTAGGAAAAGAAAAGTGGACGCCGAGTGAGGAGTAAAGTACTTCTTTGTGGAAACAAAGGACCAGAAAATCAGCTGCGTAATATGCAGCGAAAGTGTTGCCGTTTTGAAAGAGTACAATCTTCGGCGTCACTACGAAACAAAACATCAATCAAAATATTAACAGTTTTCTGGAAAATTACGCTCTGGGAAATATGAGACCATTAAATGTGGTTTTGAAACGCAAAGAAATCTCCTGACGAGAAAATTTGCTGAAAATGAATCTGCCACTCTTACAAGTTACAAAACAGTGCATAAGATGGCAGAACGAGGAAAACCGTTTACTGATGGCAACGTCATTAAAGAGTGTGTGTGATCGAAGCAGCAAATGACTTGTGTTCTGAGAAAGCCGATTTGTTTGGAACTATCAGCCTTTCGGTAAGTTCAGTTGTGCGGAGAACAGAAGAACTTGGAGAGAACATAGTGCTACAGATACGCGAGAAAGCTAGGAACTTGTAGTATTCTCTGGCGCTGGATGAGTCTATTGATCTCTCGAGTACGTTACAACTTCTCGTGTTCATTTGTGGTGTCAATTTGGACTTTCAGATCACGGAAGAGTTGGCATCCGTTTGCAGCATGCATGGAACAACAACTGGGAAAGTCATTTTCGTGGAAGTGCAAACAATTTTCCATGATTATAACCTTCGGTGGAATCAGCTTCGAGTTGTTACAGTTGATGAGGGAAAAAAACATGACTGGAGTGAGGAAGGGTCTGTTGGGGAAGATCAGGACTCATTAGGAAGATTTGCAAATTCCGGGAGCTCTGTTCATACACTGCATCGTACATCAGCAAGTACTCTGTGGGAAAGATTTAGATATTTCTTGTGTACTGAAACCAGTAGTTTCTGCTGTGAACTTCATTCGGGAACATGCACTCATTCACTGTCAGTTCTATGCTTTTCTTGAAGACATGGTTCTGAATTCTGTGACTTGCCTTATCACATATCAGTCAGGTGGCTTAGCTGCGGTAAAGTCCTACTTCATTTTTACAAGCTCCGAAACGAAATAGATGTTTTCCTCACTGAAAAAGATAAAGCTGATTCACAGCTGTCAGATCCTACCTGACTGTCAAAGTCAAAGTTGTCAATTTTGGTCGATATGAATGAACTGAACTTGAAACTTCAGGGAAAGTATTACCTCGTCTGTGATCTCTACAGAACCATCAAAGGATTTCGAAGAAAGCTGTCATTGTTGGAATCACAACTGGAAGGAGAAAACCTTTCTCATTTTCACAGTTTCAAAGAGTTCGGAGAGATTTTCAGATCTTGACAGATTTGAGAGTGACATCCTTTAGTACCAGAATCCGTTTGATTGTAACCTTAATGGTGTGCCAGTTGAATTACAGTTGGAGCTCATTGAGAAGGAAGTACCGCTGCTTACCTGATGTTTAGTTTCCGAAACTTAAGAAATTTGCCGCTGGTATAACATCATTGTTTGGAACAACATATGTCTGTGAGCTAACATTTTCAAAAAAGAAGTCTGTGAAGTCACCACATCGAATGAGATTGACTGATCAACATTTGAAAGCAATTCTCTTGATTGGATGCAGCAATTCCAAACCAAACATTGATGGTATTTTGAAAGCCACACGTCAGTTTCACAAAACTCACTGTCCTCTTTTGCTGCTTAGTTTGTGAGATTCGGATATGTGCACAATAGGTCCGATGTAACTATCTTTTTGCTAACGTCGCCTTCTTTGATAACTTTGTTTAGTAAATAAATATAATATGTTGGTTGTCTTTGTTTGTCTGTTTGTTTGTTTGTTTGTGTGCATTGCACGCCCTTTCCATGATTAACTTAGTTTTTCTTCTTTTTTTCCCAGAGCTTTCGTTCTATCTTAAAATTATTGTTAAAGTTAGCTGTATATCCTTTACAGGACGTTTGCATTCAACACCAGCATTGTTTGCTGTTGTTGATGTCTTGGCAAGTTTATGTTCAGTAGTTTACCATTGCTTTTCGAACGACCTGCACCCATTACATAGCGTAAAAACCAGCGCAATGTTGTCTGCTGCCAAATCGCTCGCAGCTGTATTTCGAACGTGGGTATACGGGATTACGAACTGCGTCCGTAAGTCTTCTCCACGGAGACCGGCGCAGGTATTGTACAGAATGAGTATCCGGCCTGCACTCGTCATTTTGTCAGTTATCCGGCCCGCCGTGAAAAATGTTTGGTGACCCCTGCCCTAGTCCATACTTGCCCACTATGCATCCGTCCTGTTGATTTCCAACTTTGGCATTCATGTCAACCATTATGATAGTTACTTCAGAATTCTTGCATTTCTTGAAGGTTTTCTCTAAATCACTATAAAATTCATCGATGCTGTCATCACTACTCTCTGCTGTTGGTGCATAAACTTGTATGACGTTGACATCAAAAGGTCTTCCACTCAACTTCACCAGTAACACTCTGTCTGATACAGTCCAATATCCTTTGATCGATTTTTCTCTCTCTGTATCCATTATAATTGCTACTCCTCGATGTTGTTTCTCTCCATCAGAATAGATTATTCTATATTCCTCAGATGTCATAACGCCCATTCCTGTCCATCTGGTCTCACGTACACCTAACAGGTTAATATTTTATCTTCTCATTTCATTCTTAATGTTATCAAATTTCCCATCCCCACTCATAGTTCTTACATTCCAAGTTCCTACTTTCAATGTTGATATTCTTTTGCACTCAGTCTCCTGATGACGGTCTGGAGTCACCTGGTACACATGACTACTCCTACCGGGCGAAGCTGCTCCTATGGAGCACCCATTTACGCTGTTTCTCTGATTATCGATAAGACTTCAGTACATGATATTCTTGGCATCTGTAAAGAAGGTAGTTTGCCATTGCTTTCCTTCCTAGCAGTGACCATACTGGTCGATGACCATAGCCAATGTCTCCCAAAAAGAGATCATCTGCCTTCCGACGTGAAACTGTGGAGACCATAACCTACAACTATCTGTCGGCTGCTCTTCAACTTCATCCACCACCTGCACGCATGGCTTCACGTAACCCTGATCGTTAGGCTAAACGGGTACTCAACCTTGCCCAAGGGTGTCCCATAGGCTAGCGGAGGGAAGGAGACACCTATCAAGGCATTACTATCATGTTATTATGATATTTTAAATATTCTCTAAGCAAACGTAATTTCACCAGCATTTGTGAGAGAGAGAGAGAGAGAGAGAGAGAGAGAGAGAGAGATAGAGAGAGAGCGAGAGAGAGAGAGAGAGAGAGAGAGAGAGAGAGAGAGAGAGAGAGAGAACTATTTGTTCAAATTGAATGAAATTTACAAACATAAATGACATTTCCTCTAAACGTATTTATCAACATAAACCCCATAGACTTCCAAGGTCTTTCGCCGTTAATGTAAGTAAATTTTCTTTAAATTGTGGGTGGCCTTGAGAGGCCAGTAAAAAAATATTGTTTCCCCACATCGGGGAAATATGTGCACTGATGCGATATACTTATCATTAAAAGTACAGTTTTAATAATTAAACATAAATGTAGAATTGAAAAAGTTGATTATAAAATGTAAGTAAAAAGATATTAAACAAATGTTGTCTAAACACTTTAATAGTTTTCTTCTCACTATTGCAAAAATTGACTTTAGTGTTGACTTCTTTATTTCTCAAATATAAATGAAAGATTTTGATGTTAGTTAGAGGTATTGTAGCTAGGTATACCATTTTCTTTCTCAAGTTCTAGTAAGCTCCCTTGTAACAATATTAGATGTTTATGTCCCCCTACCAAGCGCAGACTGCTACTGCAACCATAGATTAATCTTAGGCAATTGACATATAAACTTAAAGAAAGTCAAATATACAAATAGAAACGCAAAATTTGATCTACAGGCACTGAAGAGTGAGGAGATAAAAGTAAATTCAACGTAGAGGTAAAGAACAGATTCGATGTATTGTCCGATATGGCAATGCAATATTATTTCAAGACGTCAGTGACCAATTGAAAATATAAAAGAAATCAGTCAAGAAGCTGCACTAACAACAATAATAATCCCAAAAATAAAAATAATAGGGCGCAAGAAATGGATGATGGAAGACATCTTAAAACTCATGGAAATAAGAAGAAATAACAAAAATAACAAGGAAATATACGAAGAGATTCACAGGAAAATTAGGCAGCTACTGCTATGCAAAGAGGCAAAAGAAACATGACTTGAGGAAAATTGCAAGGAAATTGAAAACCAACACAACACCCAGAATACCAAATTAATGCACACAAGAATTAATGACATCACTAACAAAAGAACATACATATGAACAGGTTGCCTAAAAACCAAAGATGGCAAAATCATAATAGAAAAAGATCAGATTTTACATGCGTCATCAGATTATGTGAAAGACCTTTATGATGATACAAGACAAGAACAATATGATCACCAGAATAATAATGAAGTACCATCCATTTTGTTTGTCGGGGTGTTTTTCTTTTTGATATCTTGCAATTCCGCGGAGCCGGTCTCCCTGGCGAAGGTGGTAAGGATTTTCTCCGTAATCCCATATAACCACTGTGGGGAAACAGCTGCACGAGATTCGGTAGGGAATCGGGTCGCGTTGGTTACTTACAGTGGTATCTGAGATTGTCGCTCAGTAAGCAATGCAAAATATTGTGCGTAATCTTGCAAAGACATCAACAACAGCGATAAAATGCTGTTGTTGACAGCGATGTAAATAGGATATGCGAAAAAAAAAAAATTCCGCAGAATGCTTGAACATAAGTGTAGTGATCAATCAAGGCATTACTATCATGCTATTATGATATTTGAAATATTCTCTAAGCAAACGTAATTGCACCAGCATTTAGCAGAGAGAGAGAGAGAGAGAGAGAGAGAGAGAGAGAGAGAGAGAGAGGGAGGGAGAGAGAGAGAGAGAGAGAGAGAGAGAGGGAGGGAGGAAGAGTGGGGGTTAACTATTTGTAATATTTGTCAACATAAGCCCAATAAGCTTGCACGGCCTTTCGCCTGTGCGAAAATAAGTGCATGCAGGCCTTGATTGTGCCAGACCAGGTTTTGTCCTACTCACTTCGCCTATTAATCGTCATCTCTCTCATTCCTATCACCTAAACCAGGGGTTACCAAACTACGGCCCGAGGGCCGGATCCGGCCCGCGACGTCATTTCATCCGGCCCGCCGTCGGTACTCGAACTTGCTTGATATAACTATGAAACTCGAGACGGTGTGATTCAATTTAAATGTAAATATTATGTTTAGAATAATAGGAGATCTTCACACGTGCGGAGATCTCCTGGCTGCCCTAGGTTGTTTATTTAGGTGGCCCTATTTATAAATTTTGCGAACCTTATTATGAGATATATTCTATTACCAAATGAAGCCGCCTGCCGCGACTCTACAAGAGTATGGAGTAGCATATCCCTTGATACCCTGATAACAGATGTATAGGATGCTGGGATGTTGTATTAGCGTGCCTATAACAGCCCAGTAAAGTCATGTTCCCACCTATTTGGCCCTGGGAACAACTTAGGCCGAAGAGATGCTGATGTGTAATTTTCAGCAGAGGGTTTGAACCTAAACCCCTGAGCCACTGTCGTGTGTTTCTTTAAAGTGTCGTCCCTGGATTGAGAGGAATCAACACCCACATTATATTTTAACCCCTTATCATTATCCTGGAAAATCCACTAGATTCCGTCCACCCCACTCCCTCAGTTTATGGACACCTCTTTCTCTCTCTCTATCACTACTGGATCATGCCCCCTCTCATTCTTCCCCAACGCAACATACTCAACAACTCTAGCTTCTAAAAATTAATAACAATTAATTTATTAAAAGAAAAGTGTAATATATGTGAGAAGTGTATGCAAAGAATGTGTGTCGTGTACTATAATGTGTGTAGAATCGGACCATCAGATCAGTAGCCCAGTAAGATCATCCTAGCAAGGTCACACCACAGCACGTTAGGTCAGCACAAGAAAACCTCACCCAGTGATGTATTTCTCCTGACAGACGCTGACTTTCTTCTGTAGCTACTTGGTAATCCATCTACATGATCATCCGAAATAGATACAGTCCATAGTTTCACACTGATCATGGATCGGTTGCACACTGCATCCTATAGGTCCCTATAGTTCTTAAATGTTCAATCCTTGTACTTGTGAATATAGGTATCACTGTTATTGGTAATACACTTGATCCTATCTATTGTCTATATTGTCTCAAATACAATGTCCCGTGTACTATTCCAATGGACTCTACAGCTCCATGTGAATGCTACGTTTAATGTTCCTTTTTAGTCACCATTGTTCATATGATATGTGGTGTATCAACGTACCTCACCCATCCTAGGTGAACCTTATCACACAGGAATCGTTATATGGTTTTGCTCATCTGAGCCATGTTCTGGTGGACCCTCCTGATCATGGGCCCAGCGTAAACACTATTGTACAAACTTTCTTCTCGGACATTATTGATTTCCTTAAAAAAACATTGACTGTTCATCTTGTGTTCTTCCTCATCGGAGTAGAACTTCCCCAAAACCAGTGTAGAGCTTCCTCGTAACTGGCGGGGAACCTGTTAGAGAAATAACACACCTGGTGAGAGCACTAGTCACCGATCTTACTAGCTGAGTGTAGGCTCAGATATTTATCAGCGAACTAAACTCTGTCATAGAGCAGAGGAGTTCATCACCTTGATCCGAATCAGGCTAAGACAAGGAAAAACCAATAGACAGAGAGCAGAACCCCAGTAGGCACCCCACTGGAAGATCCCACCATTGGACATTTCCCCTATCTCCCAACCCATCCTCAATCTCTCCAAATATCACCCCACTACACTATTTTCACTAGCAGAGCTAATTCTCACTTCACTACCCTATTCTCAACTAGCTGAGCTAATTATCACTTCACTACGTTAAAGTCCTAAACTCTACTATCACCAGTCTATCCCACATTAATTACACCTAAATACAATCCATGGAGTACCTTATGTAACACTGCTTTTCTCCTGAATCACATCTACAATTTGCCATGACAGGCACGTGTAAATTAAATTTAATTAATCCCGCACACGGTAGATGTTTTTCAAATTCCAACAGAGCTAGCGTCTTAGGCCAACTCTCTTGTTTACAATCGCTGTAACAAGCTAGGTTTTTTCAAACAGACTGGGATTGTTCTAGTGACTTCCTTTGATGTTAACACAGGTATCCTCAAGGGCAACTAACTATTTCAGAATTATTCTCTCCCCCTTGTTCAACCAATGCAAAAGTTGTCTCCCTTGTTTCGACAACCAAAACAAGCCAGCGTGTTTCCTGCATTCTCCCGATCGGGCCACAACAACATACCTACAATTTTCTGTCTTGTTGGGAACTCTCAAAGACGGCTGTACCGTTTGATCTCACCGCCTCCAGGAATAAACAACTCGCAGCTGCGAATCAGACTGTCGCTGTTATTTGTATCATCTGATCGTTAATTCACAGTGATTTCGCGACAGCCACTACCAAGTAGATGGGCGAACATGCCCCAGGCATGGCCTAGCGAAACCACTGTTTTTCCAGACCGCAGTTGAGAGGGTAGACAGGCCCTTTGAAGATCCAAAAGATCCAAGAGGACTTGATTGTGGATTTACGATTATCTGCTGTGGGGTGAGTTTTGAACGAACCTTCATAGTTTAAATAGGAATATAGGAATATAATAGCTATGTCTGTGCCTGAGAACAATAATGGAGGGATATATGCCTGGGAAGAGAGGAAGAGGAAGGTCAAAGAGAAGATGGGTGCAGGATGTGGTGGATGATCATCAGATGGATGTATCTGAAGCGAAAAATCTTGCTTATGATCGAGAGGTTTTCCGGAAGGTTGTTATGGGAGCCAGGTTCTGCAAAGGACATACTACTGAATTAATGACCTTTGTTCCATCTTGTTGTCTGATAATTGCTAGTGTTGTGTATCAGACTACAGTTACAGTGTTGGATGATTATCCACGCTGTGATGGAAGAACACTGGTACTGTGTTGGATGACTACCCAAGCTGTGATGGAATATCAATGGTATGTGAAGGATGATCATGTGTATGTTCATTCATGGAGATGCCTATTTTGTCATTGCATCTAATCATGAATTTTATATATTAGGACATTGGCATTATTAATCAGATGTTGTTGTACCTTTATAATTACATTATTCTGATTCCCTGTACACTGACCTGAATTTCTTCTGATATCTTTAAATCGTTGTTTTTTCTTGTTAGCCGTAGAGATAGAATGAGATTCTCTTTGTCTTCTTATTCCTCACGTTTTCTACGGCCCATGAACAGTCGGCGTTATGCTATTATCTCTATCATCTCTGTGCGGTTACACAAAGGTACCTATAAACTGTATATGTACCTTTGATGAGCTATAGCTTCACCAGTGACTCCTAGCCCTCTTTTGATTAAATTGGGGTAGAATCTCTTTAAAACCCTTATGTAATTATATAAGAATTTATATTCGTTTGTATTCCTAGATATCTTTGTATAAATAGTCCCTGTCTATAGCATAAATAAACGGCTAGGTAATGTTATTAATTTAATATGAAGAAATACGTTACATTAGTATAGGGAGAGAGGCTTAATTTACAAAGTAGGGTACCCAGCCAAATCTACAAATTTGGCTACGACAATTTCACTATTTGGTCGGAGTTTGTCACGGCAACGAACTCCCTGGCACGACCGCTTCCGGTCAGGGGCGAGATAGCGAATCTCGGCCCTTTTTGTGCTAGACGTCGTGGTAGAAGCATGTGCGAGTAAACTAGGCTCTTAGAATACTTACAGAGTGATAAGAGATTTTCTTAGGCAAATAATACGCCAATATATTAGAAACTAATATATACAAAGAACCCTAGCGCGCGTGGCTTCAAGCCCGACAAAGTGTGGTCAGAAAATAAGAAAGGTAATGTATAGTTATTTGTATCGATATAATATTGTCGTGTGCGCCCGATATTTCTGTGTGTAGTTAAAGTAGTGGAAACCGCCGATAATAGGTTATTTTACCGACTTAACGCGATCGCGTATATTATACTTCGTACGGGTAGTTACTAAACACGCAGGGAAAATGGTAAAACGTAACTGCATAGGAAATTACCTTTACATGAGGTTTAGAGAGGTGTAGACGATTTGAGATAGTTGTAAACTTGATAAAGTCGGATAGAACGCATTTTCGATTAGTCCGTATAGCAGTAGACTAGGCCATACTAATCGAGCCGTTAGAGTAGGAAAATAACACGAGGCATTTCAGCAGTGGTATTTCAAGGATGTGAAAGTGATTGCGAATAATTATAGTTAAGAATGAATATTTCGATGCCGCGAAAATAGGAAATCTTACTAAACACGTGTACGAATTTCAAATGCTAGCGTGGGAGATCCTAGGCATTTTCATTAATTCTTATCGGTGATTTCTCACCAATTCGCAGTACTGTTCTTGCCTGTCGCTCCATTAACTTTCAGTCTATCATGTTCTATTATGATAATTACATAAACTGTGTGTATTTTAAAATATACGTTACATAGAATCATTAGTAAATATATACTACGAATATAGCCTCAGAATTTGAACATAAATATCTGTAATATGTAATCTGTTTAATAGATTGTATATGTATCTACCTCTAGATTACTTTGTAATTATTGCATCTTAATAATATAGTTATTATATGTATTATATGATGATATGTTTAATTATTACTGAATAATTATTATATTGACTTATAAGAAAGCATAGAATGATTCTATTGAGCTGTTTTCCTTAGGTCAGTGTTTTGCTATTTATCCTAGGATAGGGAATGATAGGGAGCAGGGGCAGATAGCTCATGCTATTTTGTTTCTGCATTTTGTATGAGATGTAATTGGCCATCAGGAACAATCCAGGGCCGATGCTTACAGATGTCTCGACAGAAGAGTCACTTGCTCTCGCTGTATATATTTCACAGATTTGACACCTTCAGCGGCAAGCTTTAGATGCGCCAACCTGTGTGACTCTTTGTGAAGCATCACTTACCACCATCTCACTTATACCTACTAAATAGGGTTTACACCCACTGGGCAAATCAAAGGAGCAGAAGAAAAGATAAGTGGCCAAACTTACCGTTGGCCACCACCATCTACATAGTTCAGGCCCAAGTTACATCCGTGATTAGAGAGTTTAGTTGATTCAACAGGCTAGCAAGATAGGATATTAATATAATAAAGGGAATTCTAACCCCCTTTTTATGTACAGGGCTGACTCCCGTGGAGCACCCAAAGTGTCTTATATAATTAAACTGTAACATTGTTAGTTTCTAAAATTTACAACCGCTAGTTGTTACCTTACTTAGTAACCTTAGTCATAGTAGTGTGAGAAGTTACGAAAGTTTGTCTCTTTTAAATATTTTACTCTGTCTTTCTCCGTGTCGGTGAGAGTGATTAGAGTTTGGGAGTGTCATGTGGCAAATGACAGTGATGCAACATTCAATTGATGAGTTAGCGCATCAAAGAAGAAGATAAAGAGTCGCACAAATGTTGAACATAGTGACACCAACATTGAACGCAATTTAGACGTCATGGTACGACATCACCTAACACCGTAACGGCTTAAGCTTTAGTGTGGGTTTCAGCAAAGACAAGTTAGGACGTGCTTCAACACCAGTCACAGAATACCGGCTGTTATAATGATGCCAGTCCTCGGTGTCCACATGAAGTCGCTCTAGGTGTATCCGGCAATTGACTACAGGTACTTCTGGCTATCCTGACGCCACGGTCGCTGGCATATCTGGTATTCGCTATATGACAGTGGAAGGTAGGCCTTTGTTATGCATTCATTCTCATGGCAGGTGGCCAGCTTGGTGCCCAACTATCCACACAGTCTAGGGAGATGAATAGCGACGGAGAAGCAAGAGCGAAAGTGCGGTACGAAAGACCGAAGCCTGGATGTGCTCACTCGCTCACGTTTGCTGTTGAAGTTGCCTGCGATAAATTATATCTCAGTTCATTCGAATGACTTTGTTGTTGGATTTATGTTGGAGTCAGCATAGTGAGGCTGTCCTATATGTGATTGTTTAAACATAAGATTGTGTGTAGGAGTCTCTGTGGCGAAGTGGTCAAGCCGTTTGACGTTTGACTCGTGAGCCGAAGGTTGTGGGTTCGATTCCGGGCCGTGTCCTTCGGTTTTGCGAGTTAAATGGTTCGGAGACTCCCATGGGTCGTCGCTAAAAGCTACGGAGTTCGTGCTTTGTGCGACGCTTTCCGTGCTGCGGAAAGAGACCGAGCCATATGGGATAAAAACCCGGAGCAATGAAGTCGACCCTGTCGACTTTTAAGCGACTTTTTTTTTATATGTGATTGTACAATATAGCTCTAGCAGTTAAACGTCAGGTCAATATCATGAGAGGAAGCAGGGATCAGCGTTTAACTCATGACATGGGGGCATTGTCTGCAGAGATTTGGACCAAAGGATCGTTCACAGTAAAGTTGTCAGTGAGTTAAGGATAACGGTTATAGTCACAAGGTCAATATTGTACGGATACGGTACAGAGACAGTCAGTTGATTTCATCTTTGTTTGACGCAGTAATGCTTTTTGAGACATTGGCTGCAAACCTATTAATAATTGGAAGCCGAGTGAATATCAGGCTATGGAGACAGGATTGAATGACATTATAGCGGTCATATTCTCATCATAAGGAATGAATACAGAACACACAGTCACGCATGCACTAATACGCAACACATCTATGTTTGTGAGGATAATGCCGGTCTAGTGTGCTGGAGACCAGTTGGCGCATCCTCGTTGTTCGTATAGTGTCTTCAGTTTATTAATCATCATCGTTTATTTCTCGGAAATAACAGTCAGTGCGATCACATCAGGATACATATCGTTCACACAGAGAGCTTCCTGCTCGCATTGATCAATGCTGACTGGCAAGTACAAATATAACTCTCGTCATCATATATTAGATGACCTTTGTAACAGATAGAATGACAATTGTCACTGTATCAATGAAATGACATTATTGTGATTTTCTCTATGAAATCACGGATTGATTGAAAATGCACATAACCATTATGGCAAGATTATCTCACCCAGTGGTATTCAGGGTGCATATTCGTCAACTGTGCTGAACAGTACTGTATATAAACTTGAAGCACCTCTGACATTTCATCAACGGAGGACCATTATACATTGTTTCTCAAGCTCAGTGTACTGAACAGAAAATTGTGTACTTCTCAACGCCTCCTTGGAAAGGAAACAACCCAGGTGAATCCTTTTTCTTGTGGTTCAACGGAAACTTCAGGAACTCATAGGATGTCGGTTGAATGACTGGAAGTATCAACGCCTCATTACAACGGAATCAACGCAATCTTATAGTGTTTGAAAGTGCGCATATCTTGGATATCGGAATTGCATATGTAAATAAACCGGGAAATTCTATACAATAACTCATCAGACAAGAACATATTTAATGTTGGCTATGCAACATTAAACAGATTGAAGATCTTTCTACGTTATAGCTACACCTTGTAGCAAATGACATCAACATCAATTACGATCCACTTCAGGGATTGATGACAGGCAACTTGCCTAAAGGTGTCAAAGTCGTAGGATAAATTGTCAAGTAAGCCTTTATAACAATCACCAATACATAGAAAGGTTTTGAATTCTACACCATTATTGGATTCGAGTACGAACAGAATTGGTTATCAAATCAGTTGGATTGGACAACTATTGAACTATTGGAAAATAGTCTTGAGCTGAGTATTATATTTGTTTGTGGTTTGTCAGTAATTAGTTACAGTCAAAATACTGTGATTGTGCACACATTTTATTTGTCCTTTCTTTATTTGCTCTTATCTTTTGTGACGTCATAGGCGCGTTACACAATATTGTGCTATTTTGCGCTGTACATTCTTATTTTAGGTGCGAATTATTTATTTGTTGATATAATAATATTATTTTATTTGCTAATTTCATTAAGCTAAGGAACTCTAACTCTGTTTATACTTTGATTGCTGAGTTATAGATCTTGTCTATTATAAAATTATTTATTTTCTTTCTTTCTTTATTAATCTCTCTAGTGATAATTTATTAATTATTTCTTTCTACTTTCTTGGATTTTATCTGTTGATTTTAATACTTATAAGCCATGTCTATGGTTTGGTAAACTTCTTTTTCCATTTCTCACTTTTGATTATTATTATTGAATATTGTAGAAACATAAAAACATGTCATCTTTACAGGATTTTGTTGCAATTGGGAAAGATGCAGGTTTGACAGGAGCAGATCTTATATCGTGGTCGGAGAAACAATTTGCAAATTTTCAAGCTCACGAAAGGAACGAAAGAGTTGCGGTAAGACAATTGGAAAAGGATCGACTAGATGAACAGGAGAAACAAAGATTATTTGAGAGGGAAAAGATGACTATGGAAAATGATAGAATTGCAGATAAAGAAAGGTTGGCTGCTGTCAAAGATCTGAATAAGAGTTTAGAGAGTTAAGAATATATGAAATAGAGCTAAGACAAAGACCATTGGAGAACACCAGACAGGAGAGACACCAGCGCTATAATTAGCTTTACGACAGGACACACTTGTGTCAACCAAGAGGGCATTAAGTGTAAGTGAGCGAGGGTTTCCCAAGACACTAGGAAACTCGCCTCGACGAGTAACCATGGAGTACAGGTTACTCGAGTTAACTGACCAGCGTGCTGGGACACCACGCACGCAAGACTCGCCGGCGCACGGAGGATCCAACGTCCGTGTTTGAACACGCAACTAGAAGCGTGGCTCAGACTACGACTGAGACGGCTAGAGAGTAGACGTGTTCCTTACGAATACTATAAGTTTACAGACAATAGTGATTGTTAGGCTTTAGATTCCATTCAGTGATTAATAGTATCATTATCACCTCTTCATTGCATCTGTGTAACGTACCATGATGTTTATTGTCAATGAAGTATTCCGCTCGCAGAGCTTGTTTGTAATCAGCTCTAAATAAATTGTATTCCTTTTGCAAATGACACGAGTTATTATTTCGTGTGGTGCAAAAGTAGGGGAGTCCTGAAATACCTGTCGCAAGTAAGTTGCTGACAGCTGCGGAGAATGACAGAATTGCAGCTCAATTGGTTGCTGATAAGGAAAAGATGGCATTACAAATTGCTGCAGATAAAGAAAAGTTAGATAGAGAGGCACAATTAAGAGAAAAAGAGATGGCTTTCAATCTTGAGAAGTTAAATACAGAGAAACTTCTGAAGGAAAAGGAGTTAGAAAATAACTTTAAAATGAAACAGTACGAGAAGGACAAGGATGAACAGATCGCTAAGAACAAAGTGGAAGCACATTCCACAGATGCGATTAAGAAATATAATGGGGTGGTCAAAACCTATTCCAACTCTGAATCTGTCTCTGCATGGTTAACTAATTTTGAATTAATTATGAGACACTACGGGGTTGCAGAAACCGAATGGGCAGTTTTACTACATAGACACTTAAGTGGTGAACCTTTACAGGTTGTAGAACTAATCCCGATGAGTTACGTAGTGACTACTCATACATTCGAAAGAGACTACTATCTCATTTCTGTCTGGACGACTTTGGCCTTCGTGCATCATTCAAAAATCGTATTCCTAAAGCAGGACAGACGTTCCTTGACTTCTCCTCTTTAACTCAATTGACATTCGATAAATGGGCTCGATCAGCTAATGTTAATGATGACTACAAGAAGCTACGTGACTTGATTGTTAGAGACAAACTGATCTCGGCGGTTCCTCCGTCTATGTCTACCTTTCTTATTGAACAGAAATGTTCGAGTATACAGCAGATGGATGAGAAAGGAGAGTCTTTCTTCGACGCCCACAAAGACATATTTAATAATAGTTTTTCCCCATTGGTAGAGACAAATGCATGTGATAGATTCCCTCATAAGTCAAGGATGCAGGGATATAAAACACAACAACAGTCTGGTGGACAATATCAAAGGAGGGAAAAACAACAACAACCAAAGTATCAACCTTATGTTAAACACGAGAAAAAGAGTGTGTGGACAACTTGCAAATACTGTGGTTTCACCCACGGCTCAAATCAAATGTGTGACAAACATCCGCAGTTTGACAGTTACATAAAGAAATTAGCACTTAGAAATAGAGACAGATTTAACACCTATCAAAGACAAACACAATGCTTTAAATGTAAAAGTTTTGGACATATGTTTTCATCTTGTCCGTTAAGACAACTGTATAAAGAAGCAAACATAGAGATGCTAACATTTGGTGGTGACAGTAACTCAGACGAGACTAGTCATGCAAATACGGTAGAGGTAGAATATTCTCCCATCGACCCAACTTGTGATACCTGCCAGATGTTTCATAAAGAGGGCAACTTGACGTGTGGTCACCAGGTCTCCGTGCAGGAGACAAATGCAGTCCATATTAACAATGGATCATTAGTTGTACATCAGGCCATTGTGAATGGACAGAACTTAATTTAGTCCATGATTCCGGGTCGAGTATAGTTGGGGTACATACAAAGCTGATTAATGAAACCGACTATACTGGAGAACATGTGACCTGTAGAACTTTTGGAGGTGGAAGAGAAAAGTTTCCAGTTGCCTGGGCTGATATAAATTGCCCATATTTTTCTGAGAAAATAAAGGTGGCTGTGCTCCCCGACCCATTTGTGGATGTGTTTATTGGAAATATCCCTGAATTATGTGATGTTTCGCTTGAAGACATAACAGAATGGGAAAGGAAGCATATTGTAGCAAACACACAAATACATAAAGATAATCAATTACCTGGTGATGTTTTGGTTTCGAACACACACATATCACATCCAATAGTCGTAGAACCTAAAGATAGTAATACATTTCAAGCCGCAGCAATAACGCTGCAACACGGCATCACGCCGGTAAATAGACAACCACAGGCATATATTATATCAGTGACAGATCCTTCTTGTGAACCGAAGAATATGCTTATGAAAACAGATACTTCATTTGGTTTGGTCGATACTTTCTTCTGGTTTGTTTTCTTGGTAGGGAGTATGCTATATATCATATCAAACAAAGTAATAAAATGTATAGCTAAGGCTACAGTGAGTTTGAATAATATGTTGCAATATGGTTTACGCCGGAAACTGAGCCATATTATATGTATAGATGATGATACTGTACAGCGTATTCGAACAGTCCGCCTGACGCCACGGCATGGCGAATCTGAAATCCCTTTGCAGGAGTCACATTCGAGGATCAGTTCTAAGATCATTCTCAGATCAAATAATTGTGTTGTGGTGGATGGTACCTGTTTACTGTCTGTCGTATACATTCTTCTACAAGGGTATAGGAAAATACTACATCTTGTCTTGTACTCTGGGACAAAGGTATATGAATCACACAAACGCTATGAAATTACTCT
The DNA here is from genome assembly GCA_963921405.1 of Cepaea hortensis. NCBI lineage: Eukaryota > Metazoa > Mollusca > Gastropoda > Stylommatophora > Helicidae > Cepaea > Cepaea hortensis. The sequence continues at coordinate 36,051,102 of OY992897.1, read as the reverse complement.
ATCATTGGTGAATTCTGTTCAGAAATGGCTAAATATCTTTTAGGAAGAAAATTCTTGGTCATTTCAAAATGAATTTTAATAACCTTAAATAAAACATGTAGCGTCGTTGTGATTGTATTGTCCTCATGAATATTGTTATAAGTGGAGTATACCGTATTTGTATCATTTTCTTGTTCATATTAACAATCATATTTATTTTACAGCGATTATCTTTATCTAAAACCTATGCTCAAATAGACTTAATAATAGTGAGCATGGCGAAATTTATATAGTTTTATAAATCATATCTGACAGTAACAAATAACCCCGATGGCGGAGGATTCTGTACACATGACCGCGCCTGTAGCGCCTTTGTGTTTATAGGAATTCTTATACCTTCTTTTTGGTCTTCAGAACTCTCCTTCATCATTCTACATTTACTATTTAAGGACATCACAAACATAGCATCCATAAAACTTAAACAGTACATCATCGTACATTCCTAGACAGATTTTTGTTTTGTCGCATTCGGATGTTTGGTTTTACGATAAAGCCAAGTAAAACTGAAATTGCATTTCAGGAAATTCAATTTCTGGAACATAAAATAATTTAGCTGATCTATTTAGTAGACTATAAATAAATTATCAAAGTTTTATGTATATATATATATATATTTATGTTTTCTGATTTTTTTTTTTTAAGTGTAACATTACAGTAGGATGACTGTGGCTAAGTCTGAATTGCCACGGATATAAATATATATTTTATTTTATTTTTGAAAGAAAGTATAGACGTAAGTTAGTCACTTGTTGTTATTATTATTGCAGAGAGACAGGTGAAAAGTTTCACGTACTGTGGAGGCGGCATGAACAATTAAGTTGGCTTCACTCTTTGACAAGCCAGCGTTGTAGTATTGTTGGTAGTTTGCCTAATAGATATACTTTTAATTTGATTTGGGTAATTTATTCTTTGAAAATAATTAACAGATTCAATACACACGGAATTGATGACAGTATCGATTAACAGTTTTAATGACGGTGTAGAGTTTGTTGATTTCAGGTGATAGGTAGATATATGATAGTTAATTAAGTAGTGATATTTTAAATAATATTGGTTGTTTTAAGTGAAAATGTTTATTTTTTTTAATGTTATGGTTATATATATATATATATATATATATATATATATATATATATATATATATATATATATATATATATATATATATATATATATATATTGTTTATGTAACTATTATGAGGATTGATATTTGTTATTTTAATTATCCGGACATTGATGTGTTGTAGTTCGTAATGTCAGTAGTATGTGCTGTGTTAACTATTGATCATCATACATATCATTTTCACGATGGATGAAGGAAGAGAAAGGAATGAAAGAAAATTAATAGACACAAACATATAGTAAACACTACACATTATAGGATATATAGATACATATAACAAATGAACAACACATTATAGATATATAACACAGTTATATTGAGAATAGTTTTCCTTATCGACATGATGTAGCGAAAAGAAATGATGGTGTACCAGGTCGACTTGGAGTTGTGTGGATATATGTATTCACGTCAAAGACAGTCAGTTGTCGACTACGGATCATGTGATCGTTGGGTATGCAACACTGGATGGTGTTTTTGTTTAACTGACGGCACTCGGGGTTATAGAGACCGTTAGTAGTTTTAAGGTGTCAACATATATACGCGATAACAGATCTTAATATATGAACTGGCGGTGTTTGAGCCTTAGTTTAGTTACAAGTAGTCGGGCATGTTAACGCGATAACATCTCAAGGATCATTTATAGAATGCAGAGGTGGCGGTGTTCGGGACTTTTATTTTAGTCCGGTGTTCAATATCCCACGATCTAGATTGGTTCACGTTGACAAACTAAGTTCCAAGGACGGTGAATTCGTTGTCTATCACAATAGGATGTAATTTACGTCGCAGACATCATTTGCTTGCATGTCAAGATAACATAGAAAATGGTCTAACGAACATTTTCATTGTAGAGGGGCTATTCAGTCTTGTCTTCTCCAGTGACTTATTTTTCTTTTCACAGAAAGTCTTTCCTCAGCAACTTTGATAGATTCCCTATCATCGTAGCTGACGCTACGCTACATTGTATTTCAATAGGATTTTAATTATGTTTCTAATGTAATGTCTTTTTCATTTTCAGATCCCGTGTACTTCACCCTTAATTATGGCTAGTAGGAAAAGAAAAGTGGACGCCGAGTGAGGAGTAAAGTACTTCTTTGTGGAAACAAAGGACCAGAAAACCAGCTGCGTAATATGCAGCGAAAGTGTTGCCGTTTTGAAAGAGTACAATCTTCAGCGTCACTACGACACAAAACATCCATCAACATATTAACAGTTTTCTGGAAAATTACGCTCTGGGAAATATGAGACCATTAAACGTGGTTTTAAAACGCAAAGAAATCTCTTCACGAGAAAATTTGCTGATAATGAATCTGTCACTCGTACAAGTTACAAAGCAGTGCATAAGATGGCAGAACGAGGAAAACCGTTTACTGATGGCAACGTCATTAAAGAGTGTGTGTGATTGAAGCAGCAAATGACCTGTGTCCTGAGAAAGCCGATTTGTTTGGAACTATCAGTCTTTCGGCAAGTTTAGTTATGCGGAGAACAGAAGAACTTGGAGAGAACATAGTGCTACAGATACGCGAGAAAGCTAGGAACTTGTTGTAGTATTCTCTGGCGTTGGATGAGTCTATTGATCTCTCGAGTACGTCACAACTTCTCGTGTTTATTCGTGGTGTCAATTTGGACTTTCAGATAACGGAAGAGTTGGCGTTCGTTTGCAGCATGCATGGAACAACAACTGGGAAAGTCATTTTCGTGGAAGTACAAACAATTTTCCAAGACTATAACCTTCGGTGGAATCAGCTTCGAGGTGTTACAGTTGATGAGGGGGAAAAACATGACAGGAGTGAGGAAGGGTCTGTTGGGGCAGATCAGGACTCATTTGGAAGATTTGCAAATTCCGGGCGCTCTGTTCATACACTGCATCGTACATCAACAAGTACTCTGTGGGAAAGATTTAGATATTTCTTGTGTACCGAAACCAGTAGTTTCTGCTGTGAACTTCATTCGGGAACATGCACTCATTCACCGTCAGTTCTATGCTTTTCTTGAAGAAATTGGTTCTGAATTCTGTGACTTGCCTTATCACATATCAATCAGGTGGCTCAGCTGCGGTAAAGTCCCGCTTCGTTTTTACAAGCTCCGAAACGAAATAGATGTTTTCCTCACTGAAAAAGATAAAGCTGATTCACAGCTGTCAGATCCTACCTGGCTGTCAAAGTTGTCAATTTTGGTCGATATGAATGAACTGAACTTGAAACTTCAGGGAAAGGATTACCTCGTCTGTGATCTCTACAGAACCATCAAAGGATTTCGAAGAAAGCTGTCATTGTTGGAAGCACAACTGGAAGGAGAAAACCTTTCTCATTTTCACTGTTTCAAAGAGTTTGGAGATATTTTCAGATCTTGACAGATTTGAGAGTGACATCCTTCCTTCAGGAAGGAAGAAGTGCCTCAAAGTAATATACAAGTAAATGGAAATATTCTTCAACAAGTGAATCGGTACAATTATCTTGGAATAGTTATAACATCTGATGGGAGATGCCTTGAAGAGATTAGAACAAGAATCGCCATGGCGAAAGTAGCCTTTAGCAAGATGAAAAACATTCTGACCAATAAAAAGATATCAATTGAAACGAGAAAAAGAGTGTTGAGGTGATACATAGAGCCTGTTCTTGTGTATGGATGTGAAACTTGGACAATGAACAGTCAAGCTGAAAAGCATCTGATGGCTGCAGAAATGTGGTTTCTGAGGAGAATGCAAAGAATACCATGGACAGACAGAAAAACCAATGACCAAGTACTACAGGAGACAAATGAACAACGTAAACTGATTAGAGAAATTAGACGTAGACAGTCAAAAATCTTTGGACATGTTATGAGAAGAAATGGATTGGAGAACTTAGTGACAACTGACAAGATCGAAGGGAACAGACCAAGAGGAAGACCGAGAGGAAAATACCTGGATGGCTTGGCCACATGGCATGGACGAGACAGGAACACTGAGCTGATCCACGACACTGGTGATCGAGTGAAATGGCCAGACATGACCGCCCACGCTTTCCGGCATGGCACATGATTGATTGATTGATCCTTCTGTTCCAGAATCCGTTTGAATGTAACCTTAATGGTGTGCCAGTTGAATTACAGTTGGAGCTCATCGAGAAGGAAGTACCGCTGCTTACCTGATGTTGAGTTTCCGAAACTTAAGAAATTTGCCGCTGGTATGACATCATTGTTTGGAACAACACATGTCTGTGAGCTAACATTTTCAAAAAAAGAATTCTGTGAAGTCACCACATCGAATGAGATTGACTGATGAACATTTGAAAGCAATTCTCTTGATTGGATGCAACAATTCCAAACCAAACATTGATGGTATTTTGGAAGCCACACGTCAGTTTCACAAAACTCACTATCTTCTTTTGCTGCTTAGTTTGTGAGATTCGGATATGTGCACAATAGATCTGATGTAACTATCTTTTTGCTAACGTCGCCTTCTTTGATAACTTTATTTAGTAAATAAATATAAATATGTTGGTTGTCTTTGTTTGTTTGTTTGGTTGTTTGTGTGTATTGCACGCCCTTTCCATGATTAACTTAGTTTTTCGTCTTTTTCCCCAGAGCTTTCGTTCTAGCTTAAAATTATTGTTAAAGTTAGTTGCATATCCTTTACAGGACGTTTTCAGTCAACACCAGCATTGTTTGCTGTTGTTGATGTCTTGGCAAGTTTATGTTCAGTAGTTTACCATTGCTTTTCGAACGACCGGCACCCATAACATAAAAACCAGCGCAACGTTGTCTGCTGCCAAATCGCTCGCAGCTGTATTTCGAACGTGGGTATACGGGATTACGAACCGCGCCCGTAAGGCCTTCGCCACGGAGTCCGGTGCAAGTATTGTCCAGAATGAGTATCCGGCCCGCACTCGTCATTTTGTCAGTTATCCGGCCCGCAGTGAAAAAAGTTTATTGACCCCTGGTCTAAGATAAAGTTATAACATTTTGAAAACGTCTGGAAATTTGGCTTTTAAAATGTGAAAACCTGATCCTTGTCATTATCAAGGCTTAACTTAGTACCACATCAACATGCATTCTGCCTTGATGGAAACCGAGCTTCAACTGGACTATAGCATTTGGTCTAAAAGATAGCGTTACTCAGGGAGGTATAAGCCAGTCAAATGACGGCATCCACTTTTCATCTTCCCTGCGTGCTTCTATAATATTCCATCTATTAATAAATGTGTTATCAGGATGGTTTCCGTTCACGATTTAAAAGTATTGAGAAAAGTTTTATGGACTGGGGATGTGGCTGACTGGAGACATTATGACACAGTCAGAAAGGAGCACAGCCATTGATCACGACCGGGAATGACTTAGAGGAAGGAGAGTATCTAAAAATGGAGTGAAGACTGGCAGACGGTCAGTGTGTGTGAAACAAAAATCCATCAGCAATCACTCAACAGGAGAAGGGCCACTGGAACTGAAGGTATTGTGTCCTCTACTCAACAATCCATCTAATGTTAGCCAACTCTAATAGAGGAAGAGAGAGAAGTGCCAGCCTGTTAAGCAGCCAGAGAACTCCATTCATCCATCATATGCCATGCCAATAAGCGTGGGCGGTCATGTACTGCCATGTCACTCGATCACCGGAGTCGTGGATCAGCTCCGTGTTCCTGTCTCGACCATGCCACGTGGCCAAGCCACCCATGTTTTTATTGCTCCGTCTTCCCCTTGGTCTCTTCCCTACGATCTTGCCAGTCGTCACCAAGTTCTCCAACTCATTTCTTCTCATAGTATGCCCAAAACTTTTGACTGTTTGCGTCTCTCCCCATAAATTTAATAACACATATTAGAACAAGTCTAGACGTCTACATAAATCGTGATTTGCGGGTCCACTTACGTTATAAAATGAATTTCAGTAGAGCGAGAAGTACAGAACCGTAAAATATGGAGGGAAAAACAATATCAAGTAATCGGTTCTTGTATTAACGTGATCTTGAAATAATCTTAATCCCCCCACCCCTGGAAACCCTAAAATCCCCCCCCCCCCACCGGGGAATCCCCACCGGTTGAGAACCAATGCTCTATATGACTGTTTCATACCTTATTGCGCTAAATGACCGCCCACGATTATCGGCATGGCACATGATGGATGGATGGGGGAGGGGAATTTATAGGTAGGAAATACTAAAAAGGGGGGGGGAGGTGGGGAATGACGTTCTGAAAATATGGTGAAGGTGTGCAGGAGACAAAAAAGGTTGAGAACCACTGAACTAACTAACTAACTAACTAACTAACTAACTAACTAACTAACTAACTAACTAACTAACTAACTAACTAACTAACTAACTAACTAACTAACTAACTACCTACCTACCTAACTAACTAACTAACTAACTAACTAACTAACTAACTACAAGAAGGAGTCCTCCCGCTAGCTATCATAATCGACGCCTTCTTCGGACGAATATGGAAGAGGAAGAATTTGCAGTTGAAGCTCTCTCCTCCGATTTTCCTTGAAAATCGTACGATGTTCCGCTTGTACCTTGCGGTGTCGAGGTGAAACATAAACAGCGGGAAAGTGCCTATTTATGGGCTTTATATATCGAGATTCCCATGAACTCTATTTCCTCTGTTCATCGTTTTACATGATCAACCTATTCTCCGCCCTGGCTTTCAGCGAAAGCCAGCTTAAACAAAGTAAATTCATTAATCTTAATCACTAAACGATCTATCCGTATCCTCTGGATTATCATAATAGGCCTTCTATAGAAATATATGACATCATTATCTATGGGAACGTCACATGAAAACTATGGCCCAGATTTATCCATTGCTTTGTGTACACAAAAATGGAATCCCTTAAGACCATGAACCGTGGACTTTGACTGTTGTTTTGTCCTCTTCACCGAACTTTGTTTTTAACTTATTTATGTCAGTTATTTTCGTTCGCGCTTGGTATCAAAGGCCTTTCGTATCTTGGTGACGATGCATCCAGGTGTGAACATGCAGCAAATATGTGTTGTTACAGACTACTGTTTACCAGTGCTTTTCTGTGACACAAAAACAGTTTACCAGTGCTTTAGATGACACAAACAACAGTTTACTAGACCTTGTGACACACACTTGTTTATTAGTACCGTTAGGTGACATACACCACTGTTTACTAGAACATATGACATATACAACAGTTTACCAGTACGTTTAGATTAACATACACCACTTTGTACTAGAATATGTGACATATACAATTGTTTACTAGTACCCTTAGATGACATACATCACTACTAACTAGAATATGTGACATATACTACAGTTTACCAGTGCTTTAAGGTGACACATAGGACAGTTTACTAGTCCTTTTATGTGACTAATACAAAAGCATACAGCTCGGCGCATGTGTGGTACGCATAGAAGACGGTGTAAGATAGTGTAAGATAGGACACGGAAGAGGTTATTGTTGTGACGTTTAGCGTTCAAGATGGTGTTGGGGTGGGTCGGGGGTTAGTACAATTTAGTTACGGGGTTGTTTTGAATAGGCATAAAATACCTAGAAGGGTTAGCCGGTAGTTAGTGATTGTGTGATTCTCTTGGAATAGTGATTTGAATTCATGTTTGGTGTCACTAACGCCCGTAACCAACCCACATTAGTTTAGTGTTATCATAACATTGTTTCTGTTGATTAACGTTACAACCAGTTTGGGTCGGTTGGGGTATCATTAGTAATATTACTTTATGTCACTAGCCGTAGGTTTATGACAGAAATTATGGGGGATAGCGTCCTGTAATGTAACCCGAATACTGAAAATAGCCCTAGAATCATATAGAATTTCAACTGTTATTTAACTATATTAAGAAACAATATATAATTATAAGATGGTGAGATATTGGATGGGAAATATCGATATTATTTACTTCCTTTTTCGACCTAGAGATTTATAGACATATTTATTGAATACATTACCTCTTCTTTTGACTTTTTCGCCATAATGTGCAACATGTGCAAATCAGTTTATAATTATAAGATTTCAACAACTCTTCAAGGTCATTATAAGGACTTGAACGTCATCATCATCATCGTTTGCTGTGATTCGAGCACTGGCGTCGCAAACAGGCCAGATAAAAGTGATATCGCAATTTCCGGTGTGCTTCTTGAGTGCTACGACGAAATTTTACACCCCAGTGTCGCTATAAGAACAACTCACAACTGACAACTTGGTCAAGGGTCAAAACCGCGAGCATATTCTTGTAAATATGTAATTACTTATAATTGTGCTTGATGAATCACAGAACAGAATTCAAAATCTGCCCACATTTAGTTAACAGAATAAGATCCCTAAGAAACATTTCTGCAGCCAGTAACAAGATTTCGGCAGCTGAAGATTCGCTTGGTCACCACCACTTGTTACGTACATTTCACCTAACAAACAACAGATTAACTGCACTGCCAGAAAATTTACAGCATCGAATACTTGAATTGCTTTACCTTGCAAGTAATTATAGGATCCAAACTTTGATTGATCTGGTTAATAAAATACAGCAATTTGATGCATCTCACAACAACATTACAATATCCCATAAGACTCGGACTAGATGCAAGAGACCGACCTATCTATATGTCTCATTTAACTACATTACCAGACATATTCAACCTATTGAACCATCTAGACAACTTGAATATCAGCAATAATCACGTGCTTGGCTTTCCTGAAGCGGACATGGATGTTTTAGGCTCATTACTAACACTGGATCTCAAATCACATCAACTGACTCGAATTCCAGGAACTGTGTTACTTTTACAAGTTATAAACATTAAATCTAGCCGGCAATAAGCTGTTCGAACTACCTGAGTAAATGGTTTACATGACAGGCCTTGAATTGCTTATACCAGAAAAGAACAAACTCGACGTATTACCAGATGGGCGTTACTGTGTCAAGATTACTCGTGTGATATACAACACATTCAAGGCAAGAATAACACCATTGCTGATTTACCATCAAGATTGTTATCCTGCAGTTATTCAGAACATTCAGCGCAACGTATCACAATTTAAATTTCAACATCCGAAGGAAATGGCATTCATCAACATGCAACTCTTTGTTGTGTATAAAGAAAGTGGAATTCTGAAGAACTACGAGGGTAAGTTAATAAGTAAGTCACAAATGGCTTTAGAAAAATAACTAAAGATGATAACAACTTGAAACCAGTTTATTTTTGTGTACATACATTGTCCCTTTATTTCTCAACATAATTTCCACCAACATTGATGCACTTATCCCATCGCTTTATCAGTCCTCCCAAACCGGCTGCACAGAACTGCGTGATTTGTTTTCTTTGACTTACCATCCCACGGAACTGTTGACTTACTTAATGACTCACCCTCGTAACGTTTTCAAAAATTTGTCAGCATAAACAGGAAACTCACCTGAGCAGGGGACATTTCGCAAGTGACGCCGAAGTTGAATGTGAAGTGAAAACATAGTTTAGAGAACAGAGCACTCAGTTCTGTGCAGCCGGTTTAGGAGGACTTATAAAATGATGGGATAATCGCATCAATGTTGGTGGATATTATGTTGAGAAATAAAGGGACAGTGTATCTATAAAAATAAACTGGTTTCAAGTTGTTATCATCTTTAGTTATTTTTCTACAGCCATTTGTGATTTACTTAGACTTACTTATTAACTTACCCTCGTACAATCAAATTTCAGACTTTATTCAAATCCCTCAGATAACCAGAAATGTCAGATTTAAATCAAATCTCATGGATCTGCTACCACCATTCCTTCAATTGAATATTTCCAAGTTCTCGTTCCAATCATACAACGTTACTATATGTGGACATTGGTGATAATGAAAGCAATAAGATTCCGGCCATCATTAGCAAAATTGTCATCTACGTCATTTTTATCTTCAAAGCAGCGAAAAACAAGAGGAATCATTGCCAAACAATCCATCAATTATTGTACTGGATCGTGCTGCCCTGATGGTTCGGATAATATGATCAAGAAGTTGAACAATCGGGTATATGAACTGAAATCCAAAGTCAACTTGTACTAACAACTAGATTCAAATACTGCCATTGACGAAAGTGGCATAGCTCGCTCTACAAGGGTTGAACATATCTCGGAATGGCCTCGCCAGCAGTCTTCAAAGAGTGACAAAATATACACAATGGTTTATCTAGATTTGTCTTATAATAATCTAGAAGACATGTCTGCAGATCTGGTTAAATTGAAGAACTTACAGAAGAAACTATACAACACAAACGGTTACACATGGATCCTATTCGAACACTGTATTTTCTTGTGTGGAATTCATCTACCCCAATTCCAACAACCACGTCAAGATAATAAACGTGGAACACTTAAGCATTGGATATTGTTGATAGTTTCTCAGATATTAGTGGCATGGCCAATGTTCACTGATGCGATTTATTAATATATATATATATATATATATATATATATATATATATATATATATATATATATATATATATATATATATATATATATATATATATATATATATATATATATATAAGTATTTTTTTCTTGTAATATATTATCTTACCTTATTTTATTATATTATAATCTGAAATTTGTTATTTAATATTTTTCCTTTTTCCCGATTTGAACAATTTTCCTCTGGCGTTTAGATGTGAAAATATGGTTTTTGGTCATTCCACACTACGGTGATATTTATTTTCTTTACTTTTTATTATTTTAAATATTACAGTTGTTAATATTTATGATTTCATAGATATTGCATGCATACTGCATTATTTGTTTTTATTTTCGGCTATGTTAAAGATCAATACTTGATATTCATTTTCGTTGATGGTATATTATTAACAATGATGAAAATTACAATACCCAGTAATTGACATTAAACAAACATTGCTGTAGAGGTATGTTTGCTGTTTGAGAATGAAGGTGTATACGAAAGTTGTAGATGTAGCATCACATTAGCTTTACATATTTGCAGATAATTATGTATCCGATGTCACTAAGGAAAGATATATGTAACTTAATTAAGAAGATGGCAATTATGCTTGCAGGAAAAGTTACTTACAAGTATTGTGCTAGTCATACAATTGTCATAGGATCGACTTATACCCAAGGTGTTAATACATTGCTTGTTAGGAGTTGTGATGATTGTGTAATATCTGATGGGTGGTTTACCCATGTTTTTGAGACAAGAGACCGGAGACTTGAGTGTTGGTCTTGCGAAGACTGGAAGGCACCTCTTCTTTGATGTTTCCTGGCAATGGCTAAGGGGCATTAAGCTGAACTCATGATATGTGAGTTGGGGAGGTTGTAGCCTGTGCCTGCGTGGCAAGAATAGCGTAAGTCGTGTAATCCTTATAGCTTAGTCTATATGAGACGGATGACACCAGTGTGTTTGATACACATGACCAATTCACCTACCGTTCCTTGTCAGTGATGGAATTACAACGTATTGAGTTTCAACTGGACATGATATGGAAGGCCACAACTAATATGACACAGTTTTTCTTGTTCGCACACAAGCATTTCATATGGATAAGACATTCACATTACGGATGGGGTAGACAATCGTGTAATATGATGACGAGTGTAATATGGATCTGCGACTTTAAAAGTATCGTTTTTTTTCAGTAAAGTAACATGACAGTGTTTGTCACATTTCTGAAATCAGAAAAGTGCCAAATTTGAGAGAGGGGATGGATTTCACAGCCCCACATTACACATGAAACTAAATTAGTGTACAAACAGCGCGGCGCATGCGTGATGCGCATGCTCTGTTGAAGATAGAAGACGGAAGAGGTTGTGAAGGTTAGCGTTTAAGATGGCATTGGGGACTGTCGGGGGTTAGAACCATTTAGTTACGGGATTGTTTTAAATAGGCATCACACAACTGTTTACTAGAACGTATAATACATACAACTGTTTACTAGAACGTTTTAGAGACATATACAACTGTTTACCAGTGATTTTAGGTGACACCTACAACTGTTTACTAGAATTTGTCATCATCATCATCCAGTGGCCTGTCCAGTACAGAGGGTTATTCCGTCATGACTCTCGAAATGTCTCTCTGTCATAAGCCAGATGTACTGTCCCTGCTGCTGTCATGTCTTATCCCTGCTGAATGTCATGTCCTTGCCATGCTTCTGTCATGTCCTATCCCTGCTGCTGTGATGTCCTATCCCTGATGTTGTTATGCCCTACCTCTGATGCTGCCATGCATTACACCTGCTGCTACAATGTTATACCCGTGCTGCTGACAATTCCTGAACCTGCTGCTGTCATGTACTATCCCTGCTGCTGTTATGTACTGCCCCTGCTGCTGTCATGTCGTATCGCTGCTGCTGTCATGTCTTACCCCTGCTGCTGCCATGTCCTATCCCTGCTGCTGTCATGTCATATCCCTGCTGCTGTCATATCCTGCCCCTGCTGCCGCCATGTAATATCCCTGCTGTTGCCATGCCCTACCTGTGCTGCTACCATGTCCTACTCCTGCTGCTGCCATGTCCTGCCCCTACTGCTGCCATTTCCTGCCCCTGCTGCTTGCCACAGAGCAAGTGCCGGATTATGCCATAGAAAAGATATGAAGAAGTCTCGAGGACAGAAGTGCAAAGAAGAGCTAAGGGATACAAATTGACAACGAGAAACGTCACACCAACGCAATCGTGACAACGAAAACATACGTTGTGCGGCGATCAAGAAGAACGGTCTTGTGTTGGAATTTGGGAACACCTTGGTGTGGCTATTGGATGGTTTGAAGGCTAGCAGTGGACTCCCAAGTTAATACCAGCTAGAAGCAGATATTGGGAACGCCATGGATTCGAGAACGACGGGCAGATTCTAGACTGAATCGGAGGAAGATGACAGCAAGGACGGCCTGAGTGAACGAACGAAAGAGAAGTAATACTGAGTGACGACCAGGCGAACGCAGGACAGGTTGGATTAATGCATTTTTGTGTATGCTTATATTAGATGCCACTCTGGCAAAAAGAGACGCTAATTATTACACTTCAAAATGTATCAGCTGTGTCAAGTGCCGTAATAAAGCAGTGTTAGTTTCCTGGACTCTGACTTTTACATTATCTTCAAAGTTCACCAGAGAGTTATTGACTGTTATCGTTACTCCATTATAATGAAACATTACCTTCTGTAAGTTCGATTATATTAGATCTACATGGCAAAGCACAGCGAACACGGACTTACGGCCTGGCACTGCTGTCATGTCCTATCCCTGGTGATGTCATGTCCTGCCCCTGCTGCTGTCATGTTCTGCCCCTGCTGCTGAAATGTCCAGCCCCTGCTGCTGTCATGTTCTGCACCTGCTGCTGTCATGTCATATCCCTGCTGCTGTCATGTCATATCCCTGCTGATGTCATGTCCTATCCCTGCTGCTGTCATGTCATATCCCTGCTGTTGTTATGCCCTACCTCTGATGCTGCCATGCCTTACCCTCTGCTGCTACAATGTCCTACCCGTGCTGCTGACATATCCTGCCCCTGCTGCTGCCATGTCCTGTCCCTGCTGCTGTCATGTCCTACCCGTGCTGCTGACAAGTCCTGCCCCTGCTGCTGTTATGTACTGCCCCAGCTGCTGTCATGTCGTATCCCTGCTGCTATCATGTCATATCCCTGCTGCTGTCATGTCCTATCCCTGCTGCTGCCATGCCCTACCTCTGCTGTCATGTAATATCCCTGCTATTGCCATATATTACCCCTGCTGCTGTCATGTCCAATCCCTGCTGCTGTCATGCCCTATCCCTCCTGATGTCATGTACTGCCCCTGCTGCTGTCATGTCCTGCCCCTGCTGCTGTCATGGCGTATCCCTGCTGATGTCATGTCCTGCCCCTGCTGCTGTCATGTCATATACCTGCTGCTGTTATGCCCTACCTCTGATGCTGCCATGCCTTACTCTTGCTGCTACCATGTCCTACCCTTGCTGCTGACATATCCTGCCCCTGCTGTTGTCATGTCCTGCCCCTACTGTCATGTAATATCCCTGATATTGCCATGTATTACCCCTAGCTTTAGTTTGTCATTGCTTTCTGAACGAGAAGTCAGCGTTTTAAGCCCAATTTAATGCCGGTCGAATGGCCTACCTCACTATCAGCGCACTGGAAGTTTAAGAGGAAGCGCTCTGAACCTTTCAGCCACGTTGACTGCTATAGATGTATGCAGACGACAATTTTAATTTAAAAAAAAAAGCAACATAAATTATACTCGTAATATAGGAGAATAGAATCGATGTGCTGAAAGCATGCAGACACGAGTACTGACTTCCTATGTTGATCTGTTCTTGCTTGTTTGCTTGCTTGCGTTCGCTGGCTGTGAACTCCAGCGTGAAGTCCTGTATGTCGGATGAAGACATCCTGTTGTCCATCATCAGTGTGATGTCATACAGGACCTGAGTTTTGCCTGAGTATCCGTAGTCCCATGTCTGGCGTAATGGTGTGCAGACTGGTGGTTCC
>OY992897.1:36016524-36034024 GCA_963921405.1 Cepaea hortensis | reverse complement strand
CCGTCCGGATTAAAAAGTTAACCTAGAAACCGTTGGAGATGTGACGGAACAAACTTCTGACTTAATAACTCAACGCGGCAAGGAATATGGGAACATATCGCGTCATGAATAACTTGACAGATTTTCTTGCGTAGAGCAGATGTGCAATCTTTGGCCTGGCGAGACATTGTTACGTACCACGGTATCATCTTCTTCCACTTTTAACGTCAAGCGTCCTGGGAAGGGATCATTGACTTTCCAGCGCCCGGTTTGTGATAGTGGATAGTGTCCTTCCAGGTGATTGTTAAATATCTTTGGTGTGGTCAATTCATTTTCCTCTTGGGCGTCTTCTTGCTCTAGTATCATTTCTTCTTTGGTGTAGCGCTAGTGCTGGTATTGATAGTGTTGCATTCCAACGAGATGACCGAACCATGAGATCTTCTGCCTTTCAATACATGTGGCACAAGAACGAACGAACGAACGAACAAACAAACGAACGAACGAACGAACGAACGAGCGAACGAACGAACGAACGAACGAACGAACGAATGAATGAACCGACATGACATCATACGAACTCACCACTTATTCTCTCCCAGCAGATAGTATCTATATCACTAGCCGTGGGCGCGCAGTGGCTTGAGGCTCGCTTGGCAGGCTAGTCACCAAGGGTCAGACCCAGGTATGGCAGAATTGGAATTGGTAAAACTGACCTGTGTTCCCAGGTCGTCCCAGCCTAAATCTCGAGAATGTCTTGTGAATGTCTTGTGAATGTCTTGTGAATGTCTTGTGAATGACTTGTGAATGTCTTGTGAATGTCTTGTGAATGTCTTTTGAATGTCTTGGGAATATATTGAGAATGTCTTGATAAAGTGTTGACAATGTGTTGAGAATGTCGTGAGAATGTCTTATTAATGTCTTAAGAATGTCTTGATAATGTCTTGAGAATGTCTTAAGAATATCTTGAGAATGTCTTGAGAATGTCTTGATAATATCCTGATAATGTCTTGAGAAGGTCTTTACAATGTCCTAAGAATGAGTTAAGAATGTCTTGACAAGTCTTTAGAATGTGTTGAAAATGTCTTGAGAATGTCTTCACACTGTCTTGAGAAATCTTGAGAAAGTATTGACAATGTCTTGAGGATGTGTTGAGAATGTCTTCAGAATTTCTTCAGAATGTGTTGAGAATGTGTTGCTAATGTGTTGAGAATGTCTTCAAAATGTGTTGAGAATGTGTTGAGAATGTCTTGAAAATGTTTTCAGAATGTGTTGAGATTGTATTGAGAATGTCTTGAGAATGTCTTGATAATGCCTTAAGAATGTCTTGAAATGTCTTGAGAATGTCTTGAGAATGTCTTGATAATATCCTGATAATGTCTTGAGAAAGTCTTTACAATGTCCTGAGAATGTGTTGAGAATGTCTTCACAATGTCTTTAGAAAGTGTTGAAAATGTCTTGAGAATGTCTTGACAGTGTCTTGAGAATGTCTTGTGAAAGTATTGACAAGGTCTTGTGAATGTGTTGAGAATGCCTTGAGAATGTCTTCAGAATGTATTGAGAAAGTGTTGCGAATGTGTTGAGAATGTGTTGAGAATGCCTTAAGAATGTGTTGAGAATGTCTTGAAAATGTCTTCATAATGTGTTGAGAATGTATTGAGAATGTCTTGAGAATGTCATGAGTGTGTCTTGATAGTGTCTTGAGAATGTCTTGTCAATGTTTTGAGAATGTTTTTAAAATGTATTGACAATGTCTTGAGAATGTCTTGACAATGTGTAGCGAATATCTTGTGAATGTCTTGAGAGGTAAAGGCGAGCGGCCTTATACTGCCAACATCACCCACCCAGTACCGATTGTTCTATAAATAAGGATCTAGCACCATATACCCAATACCCTAAAGACTTGTCGAAGCGGTCCTTTCCTTACTACCGTACCTGTAACGGGGGTTGCTCCTTTGGGGTTATGATTCCTCGCTCCACGGCTGTGCATATTTCCCCGTTGCAAGGCCCAGTTGTGCGACCCAGTTGTATGTGTGCCGTGCGGCCCCGATGGTTACGTGTTCCATCCCCATCGAGGCAGGGATTTTTTAAATGTCCCGGGCTCCCAAATCTACTTAGCACGAAATGGGTACCCGACAATTTTCGAGAAAGTAAAAGCGACCGGCATCATGTCGACAACATCATTCACCTAACGCCGCTTCGTTGTATAAATATATGACTAGCACCATATGTCCATAAAGCCTTGCTGGGTTGAAAAGGGACCCACTACTTGACATTACCATATACCCATTGTCTCAAAGCGTGAAAATGATTGATTTATTCAGTAGCACGTCCTTTGCACAACCTCCCTCCCATAACAACCTTCCGGAAAACTTCTCGCTCATAAGCAAGATGTCTCACCTCCGATACACCCATCTGGAGATTATCTGCCACATCTTCGTCTTTTTGGCCGTCATCTTCTTTTCTTCCTGAGCATTTACCCTTCCATGATTGTTCTCTCCAAACTTTCATGATGTTTCAAGATCAAAATATTTAAATTGTCTTTGGTTTATCGTCTTTACTAGCAAACTTCTTCAATATTCAGCTCTTGTCGTATGGATGCATTTGTTCTGTATCCAAGGTATTCTTAGAACCCGTCTATAACATTTATATTCAATTATGTTCAGTTTGTTTAGTAAGTGTCCATGTCTCACAGTAGATTGTTGCAATAGGAAAGACGCATGCTTTTATAAATCTATTATTTGAAGTTCTGTCTGTCCCATTCACAATTTATTCAGTTGTTTTAGTGTTTGAAGAGCGTATATGTGTGTCCTTTTTTACGTTCAGTTGCTCTTTTGCTTGGTTCCTTCCTTGGTAGTTTGGTCAACCAACAGGTTTACGTTTGAGCTTGTAGGCGAACAAAGGGGTTTAAAGGCGAGACCCCGGCTATTTACCAGTGATCTACATTTAATATTGAGTCCAAAGTTTAAGATCAGGTCCGAAGTCTCACACTTTCTCAGATCGCACTAACCCGGTTACTTGATTAAGATTCTGTGTATGGAGAGGCCACCCGACCGGGTAGTTTGCAAGCTGCAACACTACATGTGTTTATCGTATTGCTAATTTCTAATCTCTCTCTCTCTCTCTCTCTCTCTCTCTCTCTCTCTCTCTCTCTCTCTCTCTCCCTCTCTCTCTCTCTCTCTCTTCTATCTCTCACAACAGTCTCAAGCCACGAATCTCTCTCTCCGTCCTCATCACTCACACCTTCTCTTTCTCTCTCCTTCTCTCTCACCTTTCTCTCTCTCTCTTTCCTCTCTATCCTATTCTCTCCATCATTCCCCCCCCCCTCTCTCTCTCCTTCTCTCAGTTAGTATCACCCCCCCCCTCATTTTTATTCCTTTCTGATGTTGCAGCTCAATGTTAAAAATATAATAATATCTTCTCTATTCTTTGTGCTTTAAAAAAAATATCAGCATTCGTGATATCCTCATAGAACCGGGTTTTATCTAATTCGCTCTCTTACCGCGTGGTGGAGATAAAAACCCAATGAAGTAGATCTTTTTGATTTTTACATCTCTGTTTTAAACTATTATTTAAAACAAAATATATTTATTTATTTCAAAACGCGATTTTTAACTCTTCTCTACATTCTTCTGCCCTTTACTCCCCATTGGGGAATAGGTCCTCACCCAGACCATATCAAGCTGTCCTATCTTTTGTTATCTCATACCACTCCCTTCATGTCCTCTCACTATTATTCATATCTGTCTGTAATTCTCTTGTCCTTGTGTTTATACAGGGTGTATTTTTAATGACTGTTGCGTGTTTGAAAATATTGCCGTTCCAAGTTTTGTATTTACCTTTTATATTGCATGAATTCCACAGATGGTGAATACAAAACATGGAGCGGCAATATATTCAACACCCCCACACCCATTCACAAGACATCCTATAGTTCTGCCGCTGTTTCCTTTGCCTTGTGGGATTTAGACAAGAGAGTGTCTAGTTATATTGTCCCCAGGTTTTCTCAGTGTGTGTCCTATACAGCGCCAGTGTCTTCTATTCACTTCTTGGTCCACTGGGATTTGTTTAGTCCTCTTCATGAGCTCCACACTGGTGATTCCATCATACTATTGCATTCCCTCTAGTCTGCGCAGGTACGAATTAGTTAATATTTGTGTATTTGTGAATACTCGATATATATATTCACGTATTTTGCACATGTGGATGAACAGTTCAGCAGGCTGTGAAATCTAACACACTCAGGATTAACTCAATTTTCAAGTAATGTTCCGTAACCGACCAAAAGGGACATAATTCGCACCGAACCCTGATATCAACACGCCATATTTGATGACATTTGTTACCTCAAGGATTCCCTGCTAATTGTTGCTGAGATATCGGATAACAGCTGATCCGACTTCTCCACAGAGGTAAGTGAATCAGAAACTTATATGACCTTCGTAAATATGTGGACAAGACGTAGATTAACAGGTTATGACTTATGTGTCCTTTTAATGATGTAGTTAGGATGATATTTTTTAAGAAATATGTTTGTTGTTGTCCTTACGGAGGACAATTCCTTTCTGAATAATCTCCGAAATGTTAGATGGCCGGGCACACTAGCTCACCCGATGCAGAATATCTCATCACTGTATGGCCCTGGGTAGGCGGGCGGCACTGGTCACCTGGGTCATTTATAGTATCATGAGATACAATTGTTTGTCTACACGGGAAGTGGGCATTCAGAAGCGTGAGAATGAGGTTGGCCAGAAGCAGAGGATGCGATTGAAACAGTGTGAAAAACCAGTGTGAGGTACAGGATTAGATTAGAACAGTTTGAAGATGATAATGAAGCACATGAGTAGATTGGGACAGTTGGATAAATAGAGTGGAGCATAGGAGTAGATTGGAACAGTTGGATAAATAGAGAGAAGCACAGGAGTAGATTGGAGCAGTTGGACAAACAGAGAGAAGCACAGCAGGAGTAGATTGGAACAGTTTGACAAACAGAGAAAAGCACGTGAGTAGATTGGAACAGTTGGACAAACAGAGAGAAGCACAGCAGGAGTAGATTGGAACAGTTGGACAAACAGAGAGAAGCACAGCAAGAGTAGATTGGAACAGTTGGATAAACAGCGTGAAGCTTAGGAGTAGATTGGAACAGTTGGATAAATAGAGTGAAGCACATGAGTAGATTGGAACAGTTGGATAAACAGAGAGAACCACATCAGGAGTAGATTGGAACATCTGAAGCAACAGAGAGAAGCACACTTCAATTCGATTTGTAAAATGGAACACTTGTTGAAATGTTTAATTATGATCTATTCAGTGATACCGCTAAACGAGTTTAAATTCGAAATTTCTAGATTTTATTATGTTAAATGTTAAGAAAAATGTTTCCATGACTATATGATCCCGTAAAGGGCTTGCGAACGCGGTTTGTGAGCCCGTATACCCGGGTTCGAATCACAGCGGTGCTGGTTTTTTTCGAAAAAGGTATAGGAGCCGGTCGTTCAGAAAGCAATGGCAAACTACTGAACGTAAAATTTGCCCAGGAATCACGAACAGCGAAAATGCTGGGGTTGACTGCTACGTCCTGTGAAGGACATGCAAATTAATTAAAATTAATTAAAAAAACTTCTGGCCTAGAGAGACAACAGTGGAAGATAAACTTTATGGACCGCTGAATGAACTAAAAAAGACTGTTAGATTCATACAAGAGACGACATTGCAGTTGTAGACATGTTTCAAGCGAACGAAAGAAGAAGAAGAATTAAAATGATCCCGTATTGTTATTTCAAGTTGATAATTCAATCTAGATATGCTCCAGGTGTGAATGAGAACACTTGGAGTATGAAAGATGTGATATTAGAAGATTTTAGTATTCATGAGACCAGATTATCACTCCATTATCATCATCATCAAATAATGTGTAGATACTTGCTACATGCCATGAATGCAATATCATCATATGTGTATATGTAGGTATTTGTTGTATTCGCAAATGTGAAGGAAAACCCACAATGCACCTTGTACATATACACTGGTTTCTATGGACTAAAAGTGTTTGAAACAAATGATTCGGTCCATCCATCGATCATGTGCCATGCCGGTAAGCGTGGGCGGTCATGTTCTGCCATCTCACTCGATCACCAGAGTCGCGGATCAGCATGATTCGGTCGCAGGAGTATTAATTTAAGGCTGGGATGGACCTAATTATATAACTTTTCTTCTGAGGTTGAACGGGTTAGGGTTAGGGATAATGGGTAAAGGAAGGAACGTTTGTTGTTGCTATTGTTTAAATCTTACAACAACCATCTTAAGTTATCAGTGCCATGTCGAATACATTAATGTGTTGCCATCAACAGTCGAACATCCTTACTACATGTCCACGAGTTTGTAAACACCACATCTGCATGTTTTCAAACCACACCAATAGAGCGGCGGAGCTTGACAAGTCTTGAGTTTCAAAATGTTTTACATATCTTTTACAGGACATCGCTGTCAACATCAGCATCTTTCAGCTGTATGTTGATTTCTTGGCAAGATTACGCTCAGTAGTTTGCCATTGCTTTCTGAGCGGCCCGCTCACATACCCCGTAAGTTACCGACGCGATTCGAACCACTGCTGATTCTCACCGTCGTCACGTTACTTACGAGAGTATACGAGATTACGGAGAAAAGTCGCTAACCTCTAGGCCAGGAAGCCAGCAAGTCGTAAGTAGTTGAGATATATAGGACATACAGTCATGTCGGGATATCTTTACTGTGGGACATGCTGGCAGGTCGGCATATCTTCACTGTGGGATATGGAGGCAGGTCGGGATATCTTCACTGTGGGACACAGAGGAAGGTCGGGGTATCTTCACTGTAGACATGTGGGAAAGTCGGGATATCGTCACTGTGAGACATGGAGGCAATTCGGGATATCTTCACTGTGGGACATGGAGGCAGGTCGGGATATCTTCACTGTGGGACATGGAGGCAGGTCGGGATATCTTCCCTGCAGGACACGGAGGCAGGTCGGGATATCTTCACTGTAGGACATGCAGGTAGTTCCGAATATCTTCACTGTGGGACATGGATGATTGCCTGGGTATCTTCACTGTGGGACATGGAGGCAGGTCGGGATATCTTCACTGTGGGACATGGAGGCAGGTCGGGATATCTTCACTGTGGGACATGGAGGCAGGTCGGGATATCTTCACTGTGGGACATGGAGGCAGGTCGGGATATCTTCACTGTGGGACATGAAGGCAAGTCGGGATATCTTCACTGTGGGACATGGAGGCAAGTCGGGATATCTTCACTATGGGACATGGAGGCAAGTCGGGATATCTTCACTGTGGGACATGGAGGCAAGTCGGGATATCTTCACTGTGGGACATGCAGGCAAGTCGGGATATCTTCACTGTGGGATATGGAGGCAAGTCGGGATATCTTCACTGTGGGATATGCAGGCAAGTCGGGATATCTTCACTGTGGGACATGGAGGCAAGTCGGGATATCTTCACTGTGGGACATGGAGGCAAGTCGGGATATCTTCACTGTGGGACATGGAGGCAAGTCGGGATATCTTCACTGTGGGACATGGAGGCAAGTCGGGATATCTTCACTGTGGGACATGCAGGCAAGTCGGGATATCTTCACTGTAGGACATGGAGGCAAGTCGGGATATCTTCACTGTGGGACATGCAGGCAAGTCGGGATATCTTCACTGTGGGACATCCAGGCAAGTCGGGATATCTTCACTGTGGGACATCCAGGCAAGTCGGGATATCTTCAATGTGGGACATGGAGGCAAGTCGGGATATCTTCACTGTGGGACATGCAGGCAAGTCGGGATATCTTCATTGTGGGACATGGAGGCAGGTCGGGATATCTTCACTGTGGGACATGGAGGCAGGTCGGGATATCTTCACTGTGGGACATGGAGGCAGGTCGGGCTATCTTCACTGTGGACATGGAGGAAGGTCGGGATATCTTCACTGTGGGGCATGCAGGACTGTCGTGATATCTTCACTGTAGGACTTGCGGATTGCCGGGGTATCGTCACTGGGGGACATGCAGTCAGGTCGGGATATCGTCACTGTGGGACATGCAGGCAGGTCGGGATATCTTCACTGTGGGACATGCAGTCATGTCGGGATATCTTCACTGTGGGACATGCAGTCATGTCGGGATATCGTCACTGTGGGACATGCAGGCAGGTCGGGATATCTTCACTGTGGGACATGCAGGCAGGTCGGGATACCTTCACTGTGGGACATAAGAATTCTCAGGATATCTTCACTGTGGGACATAGAGGCAGGTCGTGATATATTCACAGTGGGGCATGGAGGCAGGTCGGGATATCTTTACTGTGTGGCATGCAGGATTGGCGGGATATCTTCACCGTGGGACAAGCAGGCACGTCGGGATATCTTCACTGTGGGACATGCAGTCATGTCGGGATATCTTCACTGTGGGACATGCAGTCATGTCGGGATATCTTCACTGTGGGACATGCAGGATTTGTCGTGATATCTTCACTGTGGGACATGCAGTCATGTCGGTATATCTTCACTGTGGGACATGCAGGCAGGTCGGGATACCTTCACTCTGGGACATGCAGGATTGTCGGGCTATTTTTACTGTGGAAAATACAGGATTGTTGGTATATCTTCACTGCGGACATGCAGGATTGTCGTGATATCTTCACTGTGTGACATGGAGGCAGGTTGGGATATCTTCACTGTGGACATACAGGCAGATCGGGATATCTTCACTGTGGGCTATGGAGCCAGGTTGGGATATCTTCACTCTGGGCTATGGAACCAGGTCGGGATATCTTCACTGTGGGCTATGGAGCCAGGTTGGGATATCTTCACTATGGGATCTGGAGGAAGGTCGGGATATCTTCACTGTGGGACATGGAGGCAGGTCGGGATATCTTCATTGTGGGACATGCAGGCAGGTCGAGATATTTTCACTGTGGAACATGCAGGATTGTCGGGATATCTTCACTGTGGGACATGGAGGCAGGTCCGGATATCTTCACTGTGGGACATGCAGGCAAGTCGGGATATCTTCACTGTGGGACATGGAGACAGGTCGGGATATCTTCACTGTGGGACATGGAGGCAGGTCGGGATATCTTCACTGTGGAACATGGAGGCAAGTCGGGATATCTTCACTGTGGGACATGCAGGCAAGTCAAGATATCTTCACTGTGGGACATGTAGGCAAGTCAGGATATTTTCACTGTGGGACATGCAGGGAAGTCGGGATAACTTCACTGTACCAGCAGCTGCCGATACTCCGAGTTCAAATTACACACAGTTACAAAAATCTAATCAATACATGCACACATTCATCTGTTCCCTCTCTCGCATCATCCATCTAACTCAAGCACAACATTAACTGGGGCGGTATCCGCTTGTATTTATCATGTAGTTTTAAACCATATACTATATACACGGGATTTGGCGGTTGGTTAAACAGAGGCGGGAAAACCTTCGTTTTTTTGGACATGTGACGTAACAATCATTCTCTACTGTGCAGTTATTACCTTCACACAACCCTCCCTAAAGCAGCGTTTATTTAGGTCAGGTTGCGTGGCACACCAGATTTTTCTCACAAGGGATTCACTATCGCTGGTAGCAACTCTTACGGTAAGGGGTGATGAAATCATGTTCTAGCGCGGTTTTGTGTGTTGTGCATGCTTTTGAAAACCGAATATTCGGTAAATTATTATGAGATATTATTATGAGATTGCTAGCGTATGCGGGGAAGGGGTTGTGACGGCGATTCGAAATCCCGCATACCGCGTTCGAAATTAGTGGCAGCGGCGTGTTTGTTTGTTTTTTTAAACTGCAGTTCTTAGTTTTGCTTTTAGTTTTAGTTTTGTTTACTCATTTTTTACGTTATTCTCCAGGCTTATGTTTCACTAAAGATCTTTGTTTGGCTATAGCGCTTTTTGGTTTATTTGAGAGATTTTCAGTTTGCTATAGACATTCATTCATTCAGTAGCATGTCCTTTGCAGAACCTCGCTCTCAAAACAATCTTCTGGAAAACTTCTCGGTCATAAGCAAAATGCCCCGCGTCCGATACACCCATATGGAGATCATCTGTCACATCCTGCACCCATCTTCTCTTTGGCCTTCCTCCTCCTCTCTTCCGGGCATATACCACTCCATAATTATTCTCTCCAAACTTTCATGACGTTTCAAGTGACCAAAATATTTCACTTTTCTTTGTTTTATCGTCTCTAGTAGCGAACCTTCTTCAGTATTGAGCTCTTGTCGTATGGATGCTTTTTATTCTTTTCTGTCACCAATATATTCTTAGAACCCGCCTATAACATGTATATTCAAAGGCATGCATGCGGTGCTCAGCTTGTTTAGTAAGTGTCAAGATCTCACAGGCATATGTTGCAATGGGAAAGATGCATGCTCTTAAAAAACTAATTTGTCTGGAAAACACACGACAAAAGAAATAAAGGAAAACCTAAAAATACACGAATTGAAGTAGAAACAGAAATGAATATTATTGGGAGGACGTAGACCGAGCTGCATAGTATAGCTAAAGATACCTCGTCTCCTCGAAAATAAGACCTACCCCTATAATAAGCCCTAGCACGATTTTTTTTCAGGATGCTTTTAATATGAGACCTTCCCCTAGAATAAGCCCTAGTTTATATAATGAGAGATTTGTTGCTGAATGGCCAGTTGGAGTACAGACGCCACTGGTGCACAATTGATCATGAACGGATGTGGTTCATAATTCAGTACTAAATCAGTACGCTACTCGTGTTAAATAAGAAGATGACATGACTGTATTTGAATAAATGTAGATTTTTGTACATGAATAAATGTAGAATTTTGTATATGAATAAATGTAGATTTTTGTTTCTGAAAAAATAAATAAATATATTAGACATCTCTCGAAAATAAGCCCTAGTGCAGTTTGTTAAAGTTAAAATTAATTTAAGACCTGGTCTTATTTTCGAGGAAACACAGTAAAGCGGCCTGGAGTGGGTTCGTTGATGACATATGCCAAAATGGAGGATAAAGCGCGAAAGAAGAAGAAACGGACATTCATTTCTTTCCATGTCACGCACTAACACAGTAGAACCAGCCAACCAGCCGCGTTTCATCTCAAATGTTCGTAAACCCGTAACAAATGGCTGCGTACGAATTATGCCCGTACTCACTCCGTATTTGTAGGATCAGGTGGATAATAAACCTAGCTATTGATGACACCTGTGTTTTTATGTCTATTTGGCCACGAGTCGAAGTTACACTTGTATCTTCAGAGAGGCACTGTCGTTATTTGGAGGTGGCAGGTTGGATTCTGTTGTTGACTTTAACTTTCAGTTGGCTAGTGTTTTATTTCTTTCGTTCGCTCGCTTTGAATTCGAGCGTAATCCACACCAGACTGATTTTTTAATTTGGGAAGGCTTTCCGTATTATCACTGTCCTCCGTCATCAGGTGAACCCTTTCCTACTTCTGAGGCACCTGTAATTCACGTCCCCATGTCAAGGACAAGATGACAACGTTTAAGGCCAAACTGACCGGTGTAGGGAGAGAACCCCTACCTCACTATCAACGCACCGGCAGTTTACGATCGAGCGTATTTATCCATTCAGCCACACGAACTCCCCAGTGTTTTGTCTAATCTCGTCTTCTGTTCTTAACCGCTATGAGTGTCAGTCAATACTTTTTAATGTATTTGCCATATTAGGTTTATCATGACCCTCTGCTGTGTTTATCTTTTTATTTGCCATATTAGGTTTATCATGACCCTCCGTTGTGTTTATCTTTTTATTTGCCATATTAGATTTATCATGACCCTCCGTTGTGTTTATCTTTTTATTTGCCATATTAGGTTTATCATGACCCTCCGTTGTGTTTATCTTTTTATTTGCCATATTAGGTTTATCATGACCCTCCGTTGTGTTTAACTTTTTATTTGCCATATTAGGTTTATCATGACCCTCCGTTGTGTTTATCTTTTTATTTGCCATATTAGGTTTATCATGACCCTCCGTTGTGTTTATCTTTTTATTTGCCATATTAGGTTTATCATGACCCTCCGTTGTGTTTATCTTTTTATTTGCCATATTAGGTTTATCATGACCCTCCGTTGTGTTTATCTTTTTATTTGCCATATTAGGTTTATCATGACCCTCCGTTGTGTTTATCTTTTTATTTGCCATATTAGGTTTATCATGACCCTCCGTTGTGTTTATCTTTTTATTTGCCATATTAGGTTTATCATGACCCTCCGTTGTGTTTATCTTTTTATTTGCCATATTAGGTTTATCATGACCCTCCGTTGTGTTTATCTTTTTATTTGCCATATTAGGTTTATCATGACCCTCCGTTGTGTTTATCTTTTTATTTGCCATATTAGGTTTATCATGACCCTCCGTTGTGTTTATCTTTTTATTTGCCATATTAGGTTTATCATGACCCTCCGTTGTGTTTATCTTTTTATTTGCCATATTAGGTTTATCATGACCCTCCGTTGTGTTTATCTTTTTATTTGCCATATTAGGTTTATCATGACCCTCCGTTGTGTTTATCTTTTTATTTGCCATATTAGGTTTATCATGACCCTCCGTTGTGTTTATCTTTTTATTTGCCATATTAGGTTTATCATGACCCTCCGTTGTGTTTATCTTTTTATTTGCCATATTAGGTTTATCATGACCCTCCGTTGTGTTTATCTTTTTATTTGCCATATTAGGTTTATCATGACCCTCCGTTGTGTTTATCTTTTTATTTGCCATATTAGGTTTATCATGACCCTCCGTTGTGTTTATCTTTTTATTTGCCATATTAGGTTTATCATGACCCTCCGTTGTGTTTATCTTTTTATTTGCCATATTAGGTTTATCATGACCCTCCGTTGTGTTTATCTTTTTATTTGCCATATTAGGTTTATCATGACCCTCCGTTGTGTTTGTTATTTATGGAGGCGAGTAAGGGCAGCAGAGGGTCCTTATTACACGTCTTAAGGGCATCAGGTGCTAGACCCATATTCTTATAGGCCGGCCGGCGCTCCGGGAATGATTTGTTCTAAATATCGCGCCGCTTGTCTTTACTTCCCAAGACATGTCCTGCCACCCATTTTCGGCTGGGTTAATCTGTGAACCTAGATCAATTTTAAAAACCCATCTCGATTCGAAATCAAATCCATGACATCGGGGCGGCAGACAAGCGTCTAGCCACTACGCCAGCTCGGGTCCCCTGTATCAAGGATCTGTCGTTAACTGGAGAGGCTGGGTTTGAATCCCAGTTGCTTGGTCGTCTCCTTGACCAAGTGGTTAGGCCGTCTGCTTGGCGCTCCGGATGTTGTGGGTTCCATTTCGGTCCACGCAACGTTCGGTTCACAAGTGCAGTTTTCTCGGAGAGTTCTTGGAGTCGTCGCTGCAGCTGTGGATTTCGTGCTTTGTGCGATGCTTTCGGCAGGTAGTCCTGCGGAAAGAGACCGGGGATATAACCCGGTGCAATGAATCGATGGTCTTGCCTTTTTAAACCCTTGTTTAATTCCAGATGCATTAAATATCCTCCTCTCGTGTTGTCTAGTGTGCGCTTTCGGCCGTCGATGCGCTTTCGGCCGCCGAGATCACAAGACCAGTTCTTCTTCTTCTTTCGTTCGCTTGAAATATGTCTATATCTGCAATGTCGTCTCTTGCATGAATTGAACTGTTTTTTTCAGTTCACACAGTGGTCCATAGAGTTTATCTTCCACTGTCGTCTCTCTAGGCCAGAAGGTTTGCCTAGATATGTTATATTTTGGGCAGTCTTGGAGTATGTGCTCTGCTGTCTGCGACGCCAATCCACATGTGCACATGGCTGTTTCACCAATCTTGAATTTTGTATACATGTGGTTGCGTAATCTATTGTGTCCTGTTCTGAGGCGCAGAATAATGACTTGTTCTGGTCTGTCCATAATGTGGTAGTCATCTTGAGCAGGTTTTGGTGGCTTTCTGACTGATTTGATCATTCTTTTCTTTTGGTGGTATGTAACGGGCACATCAGGCTGTTCCTCTTTGGCTCATTCCTTAGCCAATTGATCAGCTCTGTCGTTTCCGGGTACTCCACAGTGGGATGGTATCCACTGTATGGTGACTTTATGCTGACTGCTAAGTTCAGAAAGTAGTGTCCTTAGTACTGGCAATTTCCCAGAGAGTAGCGCCTCGAGTACTGATTTTGCATCTGTTAGTAGCACCACAGGTTGTGTACCATTGCTGTTATTTAGTAATTTCTCTGTTGCTATCTTGATTGCCTCAATTTCGGCATCATAGTTATGGCAGTACTTTCCTGTCGGTACTCTGGCTGTGTCCCTAGTATTATTTGGGTATTCTATGTACACTCCCGCTCCTCCATTTCGAACAGCATTTTGTGCTGACCCATCTGTGTAGACTCGGATCCAGACGTCCTGTGGGTATTCTTCATCAAGGAAGCTGAGAGTGGCTGTTCTGCGCTGCACACTGTTCTGATCTTCCTTGTCAAATATTCCTCTCACTTTTGTCTGGATTTGTAACGATAGTCTATGCTCATCTTTCCATGGAGTTCGCTCTGGAATAGTTGTTAGGGGGATACCAACTGTGGGCAGATCAGTGGTTTCTCTGCAGAGTCGTTTGGCCTGGTGGATAAAACTACTTCTTTTCAACCGCCCCATAGCTAGGTTTTCAAATCTGTTCTTCATAGGGTGGCCTGGCAAGCTGAGGAACTTTTCTGCTTGTATTAGCGTTTTCGTATCTCTGCGCTCACTCAGTGCCTGTGTCCTCCCCATCTTCTCCATTTCCACTATAGGGGTTGATCTCATCCCTCCTGTGGTGACTCTAAGTGCTTGATTTTGCACCTTGTCCAGCTCTTGTAGTGTGGTATTTGATGCTGAACACCACGCAGTTGACCCATATTCCAGGTGTGGTCGTATGCTCTGTTGGTAAACTTTGCTAAGTATTTTCGTTCTGGCTCCCCATGTGGTTCCACTTAGCTTTCTCAGGATGGCTATTTTCCTTCTGGCTTTTGCTACTGCTTTGTTGATGTGCTTTCTCCATGTCAGCTTGCCATCAAATGTTACTCCAAGGTATGTTGGTTCTTTATCTTCTCTTAGGGGTGTTCCATTTATCTGGATGATCCCTGCCTTTTGTTTTGGAGAGAGGGTAAATAGGGTGGTGCTGCACTTGTCAGTGTTTATGCTGACACACCATCTATTTGCCCATGCAGCAAATGTATCTACAGCTCTTTGTAGCAATCTGGTGGCCACTGATGCATATTCATTTGTGCTCCATAGAACCAGGTCATCGGCGTACATTGCCGCTTTAATTCCATGCGGTAGGTGAGCAACAAGATCATTGATGAAGATTAGAAAAAGTGTGGGGGACAAGACTCCGCCCTGGGGGACACCGTGACGCAGTAGTACTTTCTTGCTCTTGAGTCCGTCTATCTGTACTCGGGCTCTTCTGTTGTGCAAGTATGCTTTCACCCATTTGTACATTCTTCCATTGACTTTGCAGTTTCTCAGTTTCTTCATCAGACCTTCTTTCCAGACTTTGTCAAAGGCTTTCTTCAGATCTATCCATGCCGCAAGCACCAGCTTCTTCTCTTGGAATGCATCCTCAATTTCTTGAGAGAGGTAGGTTGTTTGATCTTCCGTAGAGTAGCACTGCCTAAAGCCAGCCTGCTGTGGCACAAGGATGTTTTTACTTTCAATGTACCACTGCAGTCTGTGATTGATGATGCGCTCCAGTGTTTTGCAGAGACAGCTGGTGAGGCTAATTGGTCTGTAGCTAGAAGGAATGGAACCATCTTTCCCTGATTTTAGGAGGGGTATCATGATTGCTTCTCTCCAGGCTTGTGGAACACTGCCTAAGGTCCAGCTGTTATTGAAGATCTGCAACAGCTTTGTTTTGGCCTCTGTTCCTAGGTTCCTGATCATTTCATTGGAGATACCATCAGCTCCTGGTGACTTTCTCATTTTCAGTTTTGATATGGCTAGCTCCAGTTCGCTGATTGTGATGGGTGCTCCAGAACCTCATGTGCTATTTCCTTCTGTTCTGTATGTTGTCGTTTCTCTCGAATCTCTTGTTGTTTCTCTGGACTAATTTTGATATTGCTATCTTGTGCGAACGAGTTCGCAAAATGGTCAGCTGCTTGCTTTCTTGTTAAGATTTTTCCATCTTTATGTAGTGCAATTTTTGAGTTTCTCCCTGTGCCCTCGTCATTAAGCTGTTTTATTAGCTTCCACAATTTCCTTGTGTCTCTTTCAAAGTTTAGAGACTCCGTTTTCTCCTGCCAGCTTTTCCGTCTAGCCTGCAGCTTGGGCCTTTGAAATTTGGCTTTTGCATGCTGGAATTTATTGTGGTGCTCTTGGCTGGGTGTGGCCTCTGCTTGCTTTCTACACACTTCAACATCATTATGCAACTGTTCCAGTTCACTACTCCAGTAGGGTTTATATTGTTTACGGGCTCCTCTTGATACTGTTTCTCTCACTGCCTGTAGTATGCATTTCCCAAACCCTTCAACTGCTTTATTTATGTCTTTCTCAGTGTTCAGGTTTCTAACCAGTATGCTGGTGCGATGCTTGTACATTGCCCAGTCTGCTTTCTTGTAGTTCCACCTCGAGAGGGTGCTGCTTTCACTTACAAGCTCATTTTCTACGGTTAGAAAGACTGGCCGATGGTCACTGCCACCAAGTTGTTTCCCAACAGTTCGTGTAATGTTCCACTCCAGGTCTGGTGAATGAAAAGCCAGGTCAGGTGTAGTTGTAGAGTGCCATGATCTCGAGTAGAAAGTATGTGGGTCGGACGGCTTGTTAATCAACATGAATCTATTCTCATCCTGCCAGTCTTCCAGTCTCTCTCCTCTCTGGTCCATGTGATCATAGCCCCAGCTCTGCGAGTGGCTGTTGAAATCGCCACACACAATCAGTTTTTCTTTTAGTGGTAGAGTGTCCAGTGCCTGTGGGCGGTCACTTGGACAGTAGTAATTGATCAGATGTAGATCTGTATTACCTGTCTTAAGTTTAAGTGTCTGATACTCAGCCCCTTCCATGTAGACTTTGATTTGGGAAGCCATGATGTTATTTCTTACAAGGGTCAGTATCCCACCTTTTCGCCTGTTCTTTCGGTCAGATCGGTAACACTGGTAGCCTCTGATTTTGAAGGCTATATTTTCATTGAGGTGAGTTTCTTGCAAGCAACATATGCTTACTTTTTCTTGGTCCAAGATTTTTTCTAATTCTATTTTTTTGTTGCTGACTCCCTCCGCATTCCAGTGCATTATTTTAAGTATTTGTTTAGTATGGCCAGTCATCCTATTCTCATGTCTCCTGGCTCCACAGGACATCTGAGAAGGACCTCCAGTAGTTGGGGTTGGACCCTTTCGAGACATAGAGCCCGGCACTGCACCTGCCTGGGGGTCCAAAGCAGGGCGAGCACCATAACGATTAGCAGTAGTCGACATATTCCATTTTGCGTGATTGCGTGGCATCCTGATTTCTGTGGTGCGCGTCTTGGCTGGTTGCATCCGTCTTCAGCACCT
>OY992897.1:35881524-36011524 GCA_963921405.1 Cepaea hortensis | reverse complement strand
CAACGCGGAGATAACCGCTACCGATTCTCGCGCAACGTTACGTTACTTACGGGAGTATACAAGATTACGGAGAAAGTCATGTAACCTCTAGACCAGGGAGACCGGCGACTGTGATTTACTATGCAATTTTTACGGTGAGTAGTCTGAAAGAGAAATCTAACTGACCAGCGTGCTGAATTAACCCCTTACCCGCCGTTAGAAGAGACAGTTTAAGTGAGTTAAACCTCTGTCACACATACCTCTCTATATACATCCATCCATCATGTGCCATGCCGGTAAGCGTGGGCGGTCATGTTCTGCCATCTCACTCGATCAACAGAGTCGTGGATCAGTTCCGTGTTTCTGTCTCGACCATGCCACAAGGCCAAGCCATCCAGATACTTGTTTCTAGGTCTTCCCCTTGGTCTGTTCCCCTCGATCTTACCAGTTGTCACCAAGTTCTCCAAATCATTTCTTCTCATAACATGCCCAAAAAATTGTGACTGTCTACGTCTAATGTTTCTGATCAGTTTACGATCTTCATTTGTTTCTTGAAGGACTTCTTCATTGGTATTTCTGGCTGTCCATGGTATTCTTTGCATTTTCCTCAGAAACCACATTTCTACAACCATCAGATGTTTTTCAGCCTGGCTGCTCATTGTCCAAGCTTCACATCCATATAAAAGTACAGGTTCTATGTAGCATCTCAACACTCTTTTTCTCGTTTCAATTGACATCTTTTTATTGGTCAGTATGTTTTTCATCTTGCTAAAGGCTACTTTTGCCATGGCGATTCTTGTTCTAATCTCTTCAAGGCATCTCCCATCAGATGTTATTACTGTTCCGAGATAATTGTACCTATTCACTTGTTGAAGAATATTCCCATTTACTTGTATATTACACTGTGGTATTTCGTTCTTCCTAGTGACGACCATAATCTGTGTCTTTTTACAATTTAATTCTAACCCTTGTTGTTCACTGTGTGTAACAACCGCATCTACTAAATTTTGCAGGTCCTGTTCATTGTCTGCAATCAAGACTGACTGTATATACATACTGGCCTAAAAACTACCTGATTTCTTTTACACCCAGTCATACACGTAGATATGTTCTGTTCTTATTTATAGAAAACACACAACAGGCGGCCTTGACATCGCGTCAACAGATTGTCATAAATAACACATTGTGTTGGTGCCCAGCTTCTGCAATAACACAACCCCCACAGAAACAGGTCATCGGTGTGTTGCTGTTTTCAACACGCGTCTTCAGTGCGGTGAAATAAAGTCGCATGGATTGATCCGCACTCTTGTAAGTGCGGGAAAGTGGAAGAGATCAGAGGTCACATATCATCATCATCAAGTGTCATGCCGTCAGGCCTGGGCGATCATGCTTCTCCACGTCTTATTATCTCCAACAACATGGATCAATTCGTATATGCTGACTCTTTTCCGTGCCATGACACAAGACTGTTTAGAATTTTCTCTCGCTGTCTTCCTCTGCCTCTCCTTCTATAAATCTTTCAGGTTGTCACAACATGTTCCAAGATTGTGTCTTCTCATTATGTGGTCAAAAAATGAAGACTGTCTTTTTCTAATATTTGTGATAAATTGTTACGACTTAGCCTCCTTCAAATTGTCCACATTGTGTGAGCACGTGTACACCTCGGAGGAGCAAATGGATAACCTTGGTCTGGCAAGAATGCGACAGCGTGGAGTTACGAGGGGATCTGACCGATGCTCGACGCTTAGATGAAAGGCGAGACGCACATATAATCAGATTGCTACTGGTACTATTGAGGTTGGAACTCTTCGCTGGCTTCTGAGGATGGGGACGGAGCGCTTATGGGAATGCCCCGAATGCTGTGATGTCTGTTCCTAAATCAATCAATCAATCAATCAATCAAATTGTCCACACTGCTAATTTTGGCTGCCGATTGAATTTACATCATTCTTCTATACAACTACACATCCTCAGCCTTCATGGGTTATTTCCGCTTGTTTATTTATTAACTTTCAAAAATTAATTGTCCGTAATATGTTACAACTAGTTCTATATAACATGCTGCAGTGTTTAGTAAAGTACCCACTACACAGAAACATGCGAATAACAAAAACGGGAAAATATGGACAATACATTTGCATCACCGAAAAACCCAACATTGTATTGTTTAAGGAAATCAAATAAATGGAAACACACAGTGTCAGCTTGGCAGACAAATTACCACAAAGGGTAGAATTGACTTACAGTAAAACAACCTTCATTGGCATAAAAAAAAAAAATGAAGTGAAAGTATACGATATATAACTACAGGTAGGCTGGGCATCACATCAGTTTGGTTAACGTACGGTCGCATTAAGTCCGTGGCCTACTTATGTATGTTTCTGATCTGATAGGGCTTCCTTGATCAGGTGTGGCATTTATCTGAGTGGACTATCTCTAAGTAAGTCTTATAAATTCACCTGGACTGACCACCACTGTACAGATGTATCCTCTCATTGCTGTCTGTCTGTCTGTCTGTCTGTCTGTCTGTCTGTCTGTCTGTCTGTCTGTCTGTCTGTCTGCCTGCCTGCTTGCCTACCTGTCTGTCTGTCTGTCTGTCTGAGTTGGCGGGGAGATGTGTGTGTGTGGGTGGGGATGTATGGTTGTGGGATGTGTGTTTGGCTGGGCGGATGGGGGTGTGTGGGTGGAGGAGGATATGTGGGGGGGGGGGGGTAGTGATTGTTGGTGGGTTATGGGATGGGTGGATATGTGTGTGGGTGGGAAGGTGTGTGTAGTTGGGTGGATGTGGGTGGGTGGGGATGTGTGGGCGGGGGCATGTATGTGTGCCTGTGGTGTGTGTGGGTGGGTGGGTGGGGAATGTGGGTGTGGGGGATGTGTGGTGGGTGGGAGATGTGTGTGTGTGGGTGGGGAGATGTGTGTGTGGGTGGGGAGATGTGTAGGTGCGGGGATGGGTGGGGTCATGTATGTGTGCCTGGGGTGTGTGTGTGGTTGGGTGAGGGATGTGTGGGTGGATGGGGAATGTGTGGGTGGGTGGGGGATGTGTCTCATAACATGGTAATATGCATTGTTTATGTTTACAACATTCATTTGACAATGCTTATTTCCTATGTGAATGTATTATGCACGGATGACCGAAAGATGAGTGATTGGAAGGGTCGAATGTAAGACGGGCCCGCGTGCCCGATTTGTTACCCTTTGAAAAATAAAGACTGTTCGTTAGTTCTGTCTGTCTGTCTGTCTGTCTGTCTGTCTGTCTGTCTGTCTGTCTGTCTGTCTGTCTGTATATATTTTTGTGCGTATATGTGTATGTGTGCATGTATGTATATATGTATGGCAGTTCTGCATGTGCATATATGTCTGTATGTTTGTCGAAAGTGAAGCAAAGCAACACGTTAGCCCGAGATGAAATCACCTAACAACATAAAGCGTTTGTGACAATAGAAGGAACATTATGCATCATGAGCCCTCCCCTCAGAAATGATCTTAACATGTACCTGTACATGTATAGTGTGTGTGTGTGTGTGTGTGTGTGTGTGTGTGTGTGTGTGTGTGTGTGTGGTGTGGTGTGGTGTGTGTGTGGTATATGTGTGTGTGTGGAGTTATAATATATATGCGGTCGTAAAGTGCAATCATCACATTTGATGGCGGTAGGTGATGACAGTTATACTGCCCACTGTCATATGACGAATATTATGGCTCGTGAACACAATCCGGCGATAGGTTGGTTTCAGCACGTGTGGCTAAAATTGAAAGATGTGTTAATATAGAAGACAAGGGTACAGCAAATGCTATGTATTCCATGAGAACCCGAGTGTGGAAAAAATGATATTTCGGGGGGTCGGCAGGGATTCTGGAAGAATCTCAAAAATGAGAGCGAAGACCAGGAGAACTGTTAATCAGATAGCGGTGGGAACTGTCTACGCCTAATGACTCTAATCAGTTTACGATCTTCATTTGTTTCTTGAAGGACTTGTTCATTAGTTTTTCTGTCTGTCCATGGTATTCTGTGCAATTTTCCTCAGAAACTACATTTCCACAGCTATCAGATTTTTTTCAGCTTGACAAGTCATTGTCCACACTTCACATCCATACAAAAGTACAGGTTATATGTAGCATTTCAACACTCGTTTTCTCGTTTGAATTGATATCTTTTTATTGGTCAGTATGTTTTTCATCTTGCTAAATGCTACCTTTGCAATGGCAATTCTTGAACATCAACAGCATCTACTAAATGCAGCAGATCCTGTTTGTTGTCTGCAATGAATATTGTAGTATTTGCATATCTTATACAGGGTTGTTAAATTTCCCCACACAAATCATTATTCAAACAACATAAAACAAAATGGCATCATGTGTACATTTGATAAATAAAAATACATTTTTGTTCATTTATTCTAATTAAGTTTTATTAAAGTTACAAATGTGTCAGATCATTTTGCCCCACCCTGTATTATTGATGTCGTGTCTTCCGACCTCGATTTCTCTCATTTTCTATAAAATTCTCATAGTATTTTCAATGTATAGGAAAAACAAATCTGGGGATATTACACATCCCTGTTGCATACCTCTCTTATTAGGCTGAATTTTGCTTACTTCATTATCAATTATTATGTTAGCTTGCTGTTCCCAATATATGTTTTTTACAAGTCTAAGGTCTTTCCCATCAATTTGTAGATCTGCAAGCATCTTCATCATGTTGACATGTCTTCTTATATATAAAAGGCGATCTCCGTCCGTCTGTCTGTCTGTCTGTCTGTATGTCCCTATGTCCTTTATGCGCTCGCGAACGGCCCATCCGATTGAGATGAAATTTTCTACACGTCTTCCTTTCATTCCGGCGCAGCCCACTGTCATATTCTTTTAGTGTGAAATCGGCTGCTTACCCAATATTATTTCATTTTTCATTTTTCATTATAATTTCATAAATCTCAGGGGACTTAACTCTGTAAAAGTTATTTCAAGGGGCATAACTTTTCTGTATAACTTATAGTCATATTGTGGCATCGTTTTCAAAGATTTATAAACTCTTTGTCCATAGTTATGTACCGGCATATGAGTTATAATAAATAATGATACAATCTGTAATGCATTTTCAAAGTTTTCATAAAAATAATGCATAATGCATAACATTGTAACGTATCTTTTTTTGCTTAAAGAATGAATAAATAATAGTTACCTTATCTCTATCAAGTTTGAAGATTTTATATTTCTTTACACTGTCGCCAACTCTAAGAAGACATGGAACAACTTCAGCCATTATTAAATCTACAGGCATATGCGTTATATTCCTCCTCCTCCTCTCCCCTCCTCCACCTCCTACCCTCTTCCTCTTCTTCTCCCCCTCCTCCCTCTCCCTCCTCCATCCTCCTCTTCTCTCTTTCTCCTCCTCCTCCCTCCTCCTCCCTCTTCCTCCTCCCAGCTCCTACTCCTCCTTTTTCATCTTCTTCTGCTGCTGCTGCCGCTGCTCCATTTACCCAAGTTAATTGTTGGGGAAGATGTAAAGATCTTTCAAGTGCTCTTTCTAATGCTTTTTGTAAGTTGGTCTTCGTT
This sequence comes from Cepaea hortensis, assembly GCA_963921405.1. Lineage (NCBI taxonomy): Eukaryota > Metazoa > Mollusca > Gastropoda > Stylommatophora > Helicidae > Cepaea > Cepaea hortensis. Next base: position 36,005,995 of record OY992897.1, on the reverse strand, counting down.
TATCTAAGGTTGTTCTAACTGCAACCAATAAATGATTAGACAGACAGACAGACAGACAGACAGACAGACAGACAGTCGGGAACGGGAACTTATATGACTACTCATATGAATTAAATGAGATGCTCCCCATCAGGGGCTGGGCGAAGCCGGGCCGGATCAGACAGATAGACAGACAGACAGACAGATAGATAGTCGGGAACGGGAACGTGAGCTTATATGACTACTTATATGAATTAAATGAGATGCTCCACACCAGGAGCTGGGCGATGCCGGGCCGGGTCAGACAGACAGACAGACAGACAGACAGACAGACAGACAGACAGACAGATAGTCGGTAACGGGAACGGGAACTTATATGACTACTTATATGAATTAAATGAGATGCTCCCCACCAAGGACTGGGCGAAGCCGGGCCGGGTCAGACAGACAGACAGCCAGACAGACAGACAGACAGACAGACAGACAGACAGATAGTCGGTAACGGGAACGGGAACTTATATGACTACTTATATGAATTAAATGAGATCCTCCCCACCAAGGTCTGGGCGAAGCCGGGCCGGGTCAGCTAGTACTTTATAAAAATCCGTTGCGTTGTCAATGAACAGATGTAGGTCTTTGTTTACTTCTATAGAACGCTCCATTAAAGTTCTCATCAAATACACAATTATTCTTTCCCTATTTCGGGTTGTATTTTCTTCCTAACTCTTTGCAGGATGATTCTTAGAAAAATCCTCGTTGTCAGCGACTTGTGCGCTGCAGATTCTCAGGACTCCCCTACTTTCGCACCGCACGAAATAACAACTCGTGACATTTGCGAAAGGAATGCAATTTATTCAGAGCCGACATTTGAATGGCTCTACGAGCGTTATACTTCATCATCATTATACAATATGAATGCAATGAAGTGATGAGAAATGACGCTAGTATTCACAATCTAAATGAACAGCCCTATGTTTGCCTATTGCCTAGAAACTATAGCATTTGTTAAGGATACGTCTGCTCTCTACCGTCTCAAGTCAGGTCTGTCCACACGCTACACATTGCGTGGACAAGCACGGACACTGTCCCCTCCGTGCAGTAGCTATTATTGCGTGCATGGTCTCGCAAGCACGCTGGCTTGTGAGTTAGAGTAACCGGGTATTTCACGGTTACTCGCAAGGGCAAGCTTCCCAATGACTTGGGGAAAGCCCTCGCTCAGTTGTACGCATTGGCCCCTGGTCTGACACAAATGTGTCTCCTTGTGAGGCTATTTATAGTGCTCGGTGTCTCTCCTGTCTGGTGTCTCCCTACTAGATTAGTGTTAACTCCTATCGCCTCTCTAAGGCTCTATTGGAGATCTTGACAGGGTCCCCTCCTCTCTGTGAAGTGTTACTTCCCTTTAACTCATGTTTGTAACACTTCTGTTCACAAAGAAAAATTGGTTGCTCAAATTTTGTCAGATATCCAATAAGTTATAACTTTCTAGTTGGGGGATAGAACAACTGTCTTCTCCCTTCATTCACAGTGCTATATCTTTTCACCTGGCTAATTAAGTATCCTATGTATCAGTATAGTTGGCTCTATAGATATCTTTGGGAATTGTTTTGGACCGGAACCGTTGTCTTCTGACTTATGTCCTGGCTTCCGTCGTTTGACCCTATGTCTTTTGACTTTCACCTATTGACTTCTGTCTTGACCTGTCCTCAAATTGCCCGAAATGACAACACACATACAAGTTGACTCTATTATGAGTACAACACATGAGCACAAAGTGTTCATGTTCCCATTAATATCCCCTCCAACTCTATACACACAGTTCTACTTTTCACCTTCGCGCTTCCGCTTGTGAAAAGCTATATTCACTGTTACCTTAAGGTTTCTAAGAAGTTATTGTGTCCCCTGAATTTAAAGTTGTCGTTCTTTGAAATGAATGGTGTGTGCAACTTTTATGTGTTTGTTTTCCTGTTTATTTGCGTGTTTTCTAATAAACTACAATGTACTTAACTCTCTAACATGTGTATGCGTTAGTGTACTAAATGTGTGTGTTCCTTCGAGCGCCGCAAATCGGTTTATTGTGGTTACAAACGTTCGTTATTCTTATTTGTGACAACAACTCCGCTTTCTGAAGCTCAAAGTACGTTCCCTATGTACTCTATTAAAGTATGGCAGTAACACACATAAAAACTTGACAACACATTGGGTACACAGATGACACAGACCAGTCAAATAAGACGTTTCCAGCGGTGGAAAAATCTTCCGCTGTTTTTCTCTCTCGCTCTCTTTCTTTCAAAGTTTACTACTTTTCACATTCTCTCCTCGCATTTATTCTTCTTGCATACATCTTTCATTCACTTTCATACTATTCTTTCACTCATATATTCTCTCGTCATTAAAATATGTTTCATCGGATCAAATACATGAACATTATCTATATACACTAAACGATTGGCTGAATTATAACAGTAATCACGCCAAATGACTGTGCGTTTTGGTTGCACGCGCCATGTCTATACATAATATACATATTTATGAGGATGGTTTGTTACCGATCCTGTCATAGTAACTTCAATGATTTGGTGTGCTGACTTAAATTACCCTCAAGGGAAATAATCTAATAAATACTTTCATTTAAGTGAATTGGGTTAATTACCTTAAAGTATTATTTGTGAAAAAGATGATATTAATTTCTAAATGGTTGGGTTAGTTTGGAAATGATATTTTAGATAAATGAATGTATAAATGATTATGATTATATGGTAATAAACTAATATAATGTCTAACAATTGTATTTCTATAATTGGTGTTCTTATAAATGGGTTATTAATTAAATGATGGTGATTTCTAACTGGTAAATAAAAAAATAAAGTTATATATGCATTTAAACAATTTGCAATTCACTAATTGATAGAAAAATGAAGTTATAGATACTGTTAATAAAATAATAATATACATATATCACAGTTACATTTCTATTTCTAATTACACTAAATCGACGTCCTCCTTTGCGTTGTGACGATGGAGCAATACTCTTTGTAGACTATTATAACATAGTTCATTTCGGCAAAGTCTTTTATGCTCTCCTTGAAGGATAGTGTATAAATATAGTTTCCTACTAAGTTCTGTAGGTTGATAGCTAACACTTGAATGTTCTTCTAGCTTGTGTGTGTGTCAGCGTATGTTACTTCTGCGTCTGTTCGTTACACTTCTCATAGCACTGTTATTTTCACACAGGTTACATATTTGGCGATGATAACGGACTTACGATGTGTCTTAATCACCACATACGGCACTGAGTTATCTAACATTACAGTGTCACTGGTTCTGGTGTGTGTGGTCGATCCCTTCCTGCATATCAGGTATTTCAATGGATGATGGACGACTCAAAATGTCCGCAACAGTATTTAATCTTCCTTTTAAGTGCTGGATGGTAAACGTGTAATTTTGGAGAATCAAAGCCCACCTGTAAATTCTGTTATTGCTAGGAAGTCCAGACTGCATCACAGACAACGGAGAGTTATCGGATTCGATCACAAACTGTGCTCCTGCCAAAAATCTATGGAATTTCCTCACGCAATAGATCAAACTGAGGCCCTCCAATTCTGATGCTGAGTATTTTGATTCAGCAGGGGTAATCTTGCGACTTACGTACATTACGGGGTGGAACGTCCCGTCGTAGAACTGTCCTAGTATCCCAGATATGGATATGACACTCGCATCTGTGCGTAAGAAATAAGTGAGTTTTGGATTAGGCATACGAAGGATAGGTGGAACGCTGAAAAGATGTTTCAATTTTGATAACGCACTAAGTAATCTTGCATCTTTTACAGATAACTTAGCCGAAGCTTTTAAGATGTTAGAAAAAACACTGGTGATTTCCGCCAGATTTGGAATGAATTTACTATAGTAATTTACCAGACCCAGTAAACTTCGGACCTGTTTCTTGATCGTTGGCATTGTCAAATTCAGAATCTTAGTGACGATTCTGTCATCAGTTTTTAATTGGCCCCTGCAGATGGTATGACCCAGGAAGTCAATTTGTTCTATGCCCAACTCTACTTTGGACGGCTTCGCTGTGAGCCCAAATAATCGCAACCTGTCGAAGACTTGTCTAAGTTTCAGTAAGTGTGTTGTCCAGTCTTCCGTATGAATGTATATGTCATCTATATAAGTAGAAATACTGGTCGCCGTCGCGTCTACCATAGGAACTGGTAATTCCATCTCGTCCAATACTGTTGTGGTGCTAGCTGTGTGTGCTGTTACCTGGCTAAGTGTGTTTGCGTTGTCGCTGACGTGTGTCGCCCTATCTAGTGAAGTTGTGTTGTGTACGTCTGTCGTCTCATTGCTTGGTGTTGGTGCAATGTGTTCGTCTGTCTGTTGTTCTTGTCGAGAAAAGTATGGTTTCAGCCTGTTGATATGAAATATCTCTAAGTGTCCTTTTATCGATATTTCATAATCTCCATCTGATATTTTACGTTCAACGTTGAGAGGCCCTTGCCAAGATGTTAGTAACATATTATGTTTATCAGGTAGTAGAATCACAACTTTCTGGTTTGGTTCAAGGTGAATCGTTTTAGCACCCTTATTTGGATAGTTGGGGTTTCCATTACTCGACACCTGCATTAGGGGTCCAGCAATATCGACCGCTATACTCTCATGTGGTCTAGATGCTAATACTGACCGTTGAACTTCGGCCTTCACATGCTTTCTCTACCGTACACGATGTTGACAAACAGTACAAGAACGACAGAACATTTTTATGTCCGAACAGAATTTCGGCCAGTAAAATTGTGATAGAATTCTGGCTCGCGTTTTATGATAGGCCAAATGTCCAGCAAACGGTGATTCATGTGCGCTTTTTAGCACATTTTGTCGGTATGTTACAGGTAACACCGTCTGCTGAATTTCATGGTTATTATATGTGTAATAACGCATGAGAATTCCGTTAACTTTTCTAAAGTACCAGGAAGCATTTTTAGACACTTTCTTTCGCTCACACAACAAGTTAAAATAAGGTGTGATTGTATGGTCGGTGCTTTGTGCCTCGATCAACTTTTGTCGAGTAGTGTTGGTATCTGCACCACTTGGTGTTAATAGCTGTAGCATTTCATTTTGTAAGTCAGTAGAGTTTGTTTCTGTATCTGACTTAGTTACAGCGTTGGCTATGTGTGTATCTTTCCAGGCTCTTATGTTGTCGTCTGTACATTCTTTCAATGCATCTAGGCAACCTAAAATAAGATCCGTGCATGGATGTTGCAGGATAGCGCACGTAAATGTGAAGGTAAGGAACGGGGTATTTATATGCGCTTTTGCCAGTGGATATTTCTCAATGGTCCCAGAGAAAGTACGGCATTTGACAAATTCACCCGTATAATCTTCTGGTCTAGCAAGTTCTCTCCTTAAACCCAGTAGAGTGCTTCCACTATCAACTAAACATTGGCATGGTTGACCATTGACCAGTGCATCGTAGAACTTAAGTTTACCTCTGGAGGCACACGCTGCATTAGCGTCTTCATTTGAACATGATATTACGTGTCCACATTTCAATCTCCCATCCGCATGAAACTGATGGCATACTTTACATTTCTTAAAGTCTAAAATATCTGTTACTAATGATACGCTCTGACATTCACTCGTTGGTAACACATTCACAAGTTCTGGATCAATGTCACTCTCATCGTCTGATGATGTATCGATGAGTGCTGCATTGTTTTCCTTCATTCTCTGTCTCCCAATACATTTATTGCTATAATGGCCATAACTTGAACAAAAATAACATTTGACAGCCCGTTTAAAGGATGATCTTCTGCTTTCTTGCTTCTTTAACACTGCTTCTGGGTGGGATGGATATGTGGGGTTCTTATCACACATCGAGTAAGCCGGATGAAAAAGATTGCAATAGTTACATCGAGGTGGTTTCTGATGTGTTTTGTCATTCTTACGGTAATCTTTTTGGTTGTACGATCTATCAGGAACTTTATTTGCAAAAGCTGTAATTTCTGTGTCATGTGATGTAGTTTTAAATATGTCCCGATTAGATGAAAAATAAGCTGACCCCCGTTTCTCTAATTGCTGAATGGACTCAATATCTGCCTGTTGTAAAAACGTTGCAAAAGGGGTAGGAACGGTAGAAATCACCTTGTCCATTACCATCAGCTCTTCTAGTTTTTCATAGCTGTTACCTACTTTAGCAGCTCTAGTCCACTTTTTAAATGTGCTCTGCACGTTAGAGATGTAGTCTAAGAAGGTTTCAGTTGCTTTTGGCTTAATCTGTGAGAATTGAATTTGGTACCCAGTAGCGTCTAAAAGAAAATGTTGCATTATCCTATCGTGTATGTACTGATAATTGTTTCTAAGCTCTGTAGGTATGGATTCTATTACCTTTAAAGGCTCCCCACTCAGGTTCCTCATGTAAATCATTGCCCAATCATCTAAAGGTATTTTCTGTGTTTTTAGTTGGAATTCTATGTTTTCAGTCCATGCGCTAATAGAATCACCTACACTGTATGGTTTGATAAGGCCCTTGTACTTACTAAATTTGTTCTGTTCTTCTTGGCTCTTTTGTTTGCTAGAGGCTATTTGTATGTTAGAATCTACCTCCATTTCCTTCATTTTTAGTCTAGTCTCTGAATCTACTTGTATCTGCTTTTGTTTGGTGGCTTCCTCTGCTTGTTTGTTAGCATGCTCTAAGTCTAACTGTTTCTGTTTGGTAGCCTCCTCGATCTCTTTCATTTCTTTTTGATGTTGCCTTTCTAATGCTCTTTCATCCCTGTCAAGAGCAGCTTTTCTCTCTGTTTCTTCTCTCTGTAGAGCAATTTTTCTTTCTGTTTCTTCTTTATGTCGAGCTATTTCTTCTTTATACTTTTGATCCGCCCATTTCTCTAATTTTTCACCAGTATGGCCCATTGCGATGCCCGCCTGGATACATTCATTTAGTGACGCCATTTTGTGGCGTAATGTTAGTTCAAAATGATAATACAATAATATTCACACAATAGTTTGGAATAATGTGTTAGTAAGTGTACATCTTTTACTGAAAAAGAAGATGCATGATTAAGTTAGAGCATACCAAAATATTCGGAAAATATACTCATCTAATTCTTTGGAAAGTACGGTACTTGGGATGTTCCACCGCTGTCTTTCACCCTTACAAAATGATTTGACTTGATAACACAAGGGCTGCTTCTGGTTAGTAGAGCAGCACAAATTAGACACACGCTTAAGTTGTCAATACAAGCTCATATTTCATGCGAATGATGAATGAAAAATGTGATAGATAGTGATAAATTGTATTAATGGATGAATGATATGATCGTCTGAATGATTGTTAGATGATAAGTGATATGATTCGTCGTATGACAGTCGATGTCATCTTGTCTTCACTTTCTGACTATGGTGTAACTTAGTTCTAGGCTGCAGTTCGTCGCTAATCTATGTACTGACTTCGTAGAATGGTGACAATGATGGCTGTATCACACGCAATGAAATGTACACGGTGGTTACGATAGTAATGTTCATTGATGATTGTATACATTTCAATTGCTTTTAGTATAATAACACACTTTCTAATTAACATTGGTAGAATTTCACACTTTACCGATTTAATTTGGCTCAATTGTGGTTCACACTCCACAAATTGGTGATCGCATAATTTACATAAGAAAATTATTTATGACATGTATAGAAACAAATTTGCATTACTCTGAAATATATCACACAATAATGATGTTGAATCGTGCAATGAACTGATGCTGGTTCAGAACATTGTAATACCAATGGATAGCTAGCATTCATTCAGTGGTTTATAATACCACTTGCCTGCTGGCGTTAATTGTTGGTTGAATATTACAACAAATGCCTGCTATGACTGCTCAGAAGCGTTGGTTCACTGTGTCTGACACCAATTGGGGTCCTGCCTGTCAGCGACTTGTGCGCTGCAGATTCTCAGGACTCCCCTACTTTCGCACCGCACGAAATAACAACTCGTGACATTTGCGAAAGGAATGCAATTTATTCAGAGCCGACATTTGAATGGCTCTACGAGCGTTATACTTCATCATCATTATACAATATGAATGCAATGAAGTGATGAGAAATGATTCTAGTATTCACAATCTAAATGAACAGCCCTATGTTTGCCTATTGCCTAGAAACTATAGCATTTGTTAAGGATACGTCTGCTCTCTACCGTCTCAAGTCAGGTCTGTCCACACGCTACACATTGCGTGGACAAGCACGGATACTGTCCCCTCCGTGCAGTAGCTATTATTGCGTGCATGGTCTCGCAAGCACGCTGGCTTGTGAGTTAGAGTAACCGGGTATTTCACGGTTACTCGCAAGGGCAAGCTTCCCAATGACTTGGGGAAAGCCCTCGCTCAGTTGTACGCATTGGCCCCTGGTCTGACACAAATGTGTCTCCTTGTGAGGCTATTTATAGTGCTCGGTGTCTCTCCTGTCTGGTGTCTCCCTACTAGACTAGTGTTAACTCCTATCGCCTCTGTAAGGCTTTATTGGAGATCTTGATCGTAATGTGGCTATTTATGCTAGTTGTTCTATGTTAATCATATTCCAAATACATCAAAGTTGACTGCTTGGAGAGTTGAAAGCAGAAGTATAAAAGGAATAAAATGGAAGATGTGGGTGGTGGCAATGGTTTATAAATAAGAACCGAAAGAGAAGAAAAACTAATAGAATTGGCAAAAATAATGTTGATTGGAAACACTTGGTTCAAACAACATAACTCGTCACAGAGTTTTCCGTGGCCACCTCATCTCTTATGTTTCTATCGAACGTTATATTAATGTTCTCAGTTAAGTTGAATTAAGCTGAACTAAAAACCGGCATCACTGCAATTAGAACATTCCTACACGCGCTCCTTTACCTCATTCAACAGCCAGCGAAGAGTCATACTACTAATCGTTCCCACCGCTATCTGATAAAAACTTCTCCTGGTCTTTCCTCTCAGTTTTGAGATTCTTCCAGAACAAATCTGCTATTAACTTATCATTGCGACAGAATAAACCACTATGTATCGTTATTGCATTTTTTAACCAATGTTAGAAAATCACTGTTAACCCCTTATTTCATTTTATTCTATCCTTTTTAGTCCAGACAGAGGGGCGTGATAGCTGTTAAATCATCGCCAGATAGTGTTGTCACATGTATCAGTGTATTTCTAAATCTCTTAGTTATCAAAATTCCGTTAATTATTTAATTTTGTTCGATGTTTTCTTATCAGAGATTTCCATGTGCACTCTTGTGTTTTATTTTTCTTTTGTTCGCTCGCTTTAAACTCAAGGGTAGTCCATACACGTGCTACTACCTCCAGTGCATTTGACTTATTTTTTTACGTGTGGATTAGCGTTAACTATAACCAGCGTCTCTCGCCATCTGGGCAAACCCACTCCGATTTCGGAGGTACTTGTAATTTACGTCTCCAAGTCAAGGACGAGTTATGTTGTTTGACCCAGGTGTTACGAATCAACATTAGTTTTGCTAATTCTATCAGTTTTTCTTCTCTTTCGGCTCTTATTCATAAACCATTGCCACCGTACACATCTTCCATTCTTTCCTATTATACTCATGCTTTGAAATCGCCAAATATTATTGTAACTTTTTGTAATTTAGTTTAAGAGATAGCCATTTCTATTTCGTCACAAAGTTCATGAATATTGGTTCGCTGTTAGGTTCGCCGGCTATGTGGCTAAGCTGTTACTCAAGCAATTGGGCTCTGAAGGCTGTGTGTTTGATTCCGGGCCGCGTCCTTCGGTTCACGAGTGCATATTTTAGGAAACTCCTGAGGATCATCGCTGGAGACCCGGAGTTCGTGCTTTGTGCGACACTTTCCGCGCTACGGAAAGAGACTGAACCATATGGGACAAAACCTGGTGCAATGAAGTCGACTCTGTCGACTTTTAAGCGACTTTTTAAGCAATCAATTTGTAATCTCAAACACAGCTATGGGCGATTTAGAAGCAGACTGCCTGGCGTTGGTTTCCATACAATGGTATGAGTTCCGGTCGTTTAGAAAGCATTGGCAAACTACTGAACATATACTTGCCCAGGAATCACGAACAGCCAAATAAATGCCGGAATTGACTGCTACGTCCTTTAGGGGATATACAACTATTTTGTTTGGGGGGGGAGGGGGGGGGGGTGTTCAGCAATGATACTGCTACTGGCACCTTGCTGTCTTGACAGACAATAGCTTGTCACATTCTCTCCCTCACAAAAAAAGCATAAAAACCTTTCCACAGCACAAAACCTAGGCTGAATTATAGATACCATGAGTTACCCATGCAGCATGATCCCTCTCTCGGTGCCTAGTTTACTCCAGAGGAAAAATAATACAAATACGTCTGGGACAAGACAAGCTGCAGAAGCTGCCGGATTAGCAAAGCAATGCTTTAACTGTCCGCCTGTCGGAGTTTAGATTCTAGACCAGTTGCCTGGTCTGCCCTGTCATGACAATTAATCTTTGGGTTTCATTTCTTTGCATCGAGATAAGGTTTGTACCTTCCCAATTGCGCTTCTACGTCCGAAGCCGCTGGCACATGTGGCGTGTCGGGTTTGGTGAGCGCCGCCCAACATTCGGAGCTAACAGAAATCAGACAGTACGTACCGTCTGCTGTCTTACGGTAGCTCAGCCATATGTAACTAAGACGTGGTTAAGTTCAACAATGATAACTAGTCGTTATCAGGACTAATTAGTGCGTGTGGATTAGCTTTCCCTATTTCCATTGTCCCTCGCCATCTATCGAACCATCTCCGACTTATGAGGTACTTGTAATTTACGTCCCCATGTCAAAGAACAAAAATCATCATTTTAGTCCAGCTGACTGGTGTAAGGGCTGAACTCACTGCCACGGCATCAGTACACCGGCAGTTTATACAGCCACACTCCGTGGCGATGGCGTTGCGGACGCGATTCGAATGCTGCTTACCCGCGTTTCGAAACATAATCGCGACCGATTTGGCAGCAGTGCGTGTCGCGCTGGTTTTAACGTGTTGGTACGAGAGCCGGTCGTTCAGAAAGCAATGGCAAACTACTGAACGTAAAAACATGCCAAGACAACAATGGCAGTAAAATGCTGTTTCTGACTGCAACGTCCTGTAAAGGATATGCAACTTTAAAAGTTTTAAAAGCGAACGCCATGCTGACCTCCTGAGTGTACACCTCTTCGATCACTCGCGATGTTGTAACGGTTAGGACTTTGCGCTGACATTGACATGAACACGATTGGACAGGATATGATGGCAGCTTTCATCGTTCGCTACAGGAGATAAAAGTCCTGCTGCCTATTTCCCTTTGCACTCAGGGCTACAATTGTGTGACTGTTCTAACACTTCACATTGCCACAGCAAGCTGCTGCTGCGGGATTTCTCTATGTTTTAGGTGCATTTTAAAAATTAAGCGTCCAGGTGAGCTCAGTCTAAAATGTATGCCAAGAAATGGCTTTGAAGGGAGAGGCGGCTGATGACCAGTTTCTCATTCCAATACTATGGCGAACAAAAGAAGAAGAAGAATTCCCATATTATGGCGAATGAAAGAAGAAGCAGAAGAATTCCAATATTATGGCGAATGGATGAAGAAACAGCAGAATTCTCATATTATGGCTAACGAAAGAAGAAGCAGATGAATTTCAATATTCATTCATCATGTGCCACGCCGATAAACGTTGGTGGTCATGATTCACCATCTCATTCGATCACCAGAGTCGTGGATCAGTTCAGTGCTTTTGTCTCGTCCATACCACATGGCTAAGCCATCCAGGTATTTACTTCTGTGCCTTTCCCTTGGTCTCTTCCTCTCTATCTTGCCAGTTGTCAACAAGTTCTCCAATTTATTTCTTCTCATAAACGTGACCAAAAAATGTTGACTGTCTACGTCAAATTTCTCTAATTTGTGTACGATTTTAATTTGTTTCTAGTAGGACTTGGTCATTGGTTTTGTCTGTCTGTCCCTGGTAATTCCCATATTATGGCGAACAAAAGAAGAAGCAGAAGAATTTCCATTTAATTGAGAACGAAAGAAGAAGAATTCCCATATTATGGCAAACTAAAGAAAGAGAATTACCATAGTATTGCGAACAGAAGAAACAGCAGAAGAATTCCTATAGTCTGGCAAACTAAAGAAAGAGAATGCCCATATTATGTCGAACAAAAGAAGAAGCAAAAGAATTCCCATACTATGAGTGTGGGAGTCAGGGAAATGCAGTGGTCAGTATGCCAACCTACCATCCCTGTGTTCGTGGACTCAAATACCCCTGGAGACGAGGATTATGTTTATTGATCTAAGCCCCCCAGGTTGACCTCGCCTCAAATGTGTACTAGGAAAAGTGCGGCGAAGTAAAGGCTGCCAGTGTGCTATTTATCACATCACACACCGCGTACTAGCGGTTGGTATAAGATGGGGGAATTAGAGCCATGTATCCCACACGGCCCGTGGCGTGACTAGGATCCTGTGCTCTACTTATATTATGAGATGAGACGGAGCCCGGAGGCAAAGCAGTCGCGTCTTCAGTGGATTCGCAAGCAGCCAGCAGCTCGGATAAAGCTAAGAAGACGCTGACGACGACGGCTGAGAAGATGAAGAAGAGACGACTGACGAAGAAGAAGTAGAAGAGGGGGAAGAAGAGACGGCTGTGGAAGTAGAAGTAGATAAGGAAGAATAAGGAAGAAGAAGAAGAAGAAGAAGAAGAAGAAGAAGAAGAAGAAGAAGAAGAGAAAAAAGACGTAGATAAGGAAGAAAAAAAGAAGAAGAAGTAGATAAGGAGGAAGAAGAAGTAGATAAGGAAGAAGAAGAAGTAGATAAGGAAGAAGAAGAAGTAGACAAGGAAGAAGAAGAAAGAAGAAGTAGATAAGGAAACAGTAGAAGTATATAAGAAAGAAGAAGAAATAGATAAGGAAGAAGAAGAAAGACGAAGTAGATAAAGAAGAAGAAGAAGTAGATAAGGAAGGAGAAGAAAGATGAAGTAAATAAAGAAGAAGAAGAAGTAGATAAGGAAGAAAAAGAAGAAGAAGATACGTAAGATTATAAAGAAGAGAAGGGGAGGAGGAAGAAGAAACGAGGAAGAAGAGGAAGAAGCAGCAGGGCGATAATAATAAGAAAATGAAGAAGATAAAAAGGGAGAAAAAGAAGATAAGGAAGATTGTGGTGATACGGAAGGAGAAGAAGATGAAGAAGAAGAAAGGAAAATATTAAGACTACAGAAACAAAGAAGAAGAAGAAGAAGAAGAAGAAGAAGAAGAAGAAGAAGAAGAAGAAGAAGAAGAAGAATAATAATAAGAAGAAGAACAACAACAACAACTACAACAACAACAACCCGTCACCTGATGATCACGACTATTCACATCCACCTGTAAATGTTTAAGAAATATCAGCCACGTACCCTTGAAACCAAATTCAATGACTTTATACGGGTGTCAATATTCAGAAGCTGATATTTACCGAATTAAACCGAAATACGGCCGGGTCTGGTAATTGGGGGTCCTCTCAGTATCAGACCTTGAAACCGGATCTCTGTCGGGAGATATATGACCCACTCCGGTCACTGGGCACACATTTGTCCATGGATAATGTCAGAAAATGTCATAAAAGCAATTTAAAGATACAAGAATAGGGTTAGTGCTCGCAAAAAGCCGCATTTACAGGTAGGGCAAAGAAGGTTGTTTTGAAATAGGTGGTCTGGATTATGTTTCCGGAAATATTTCTGACGTAATTAGCAACAAGTGAAATCGGGCAAACCTTTCGTTCCAGGGTTATGTTTAGAGAGGGGGGTACGGGGTTAAGAGGTCAAAATTGGTGTAATCGTTATGAATTTATTAAGACATTGGAGAGTTTGAATAGGTCAGTTGCAGGTGAGTCTGACTTTCGTGGTTAGGTGACCTCGATAGCACGTTAAAATGTTATTCTCTGGTTGCTTTTCATATCTGACTCGAAAACTCTTCTTCTGCGTTCATCCGGAGTTGTTTTTTTCGGACGTGGTTGCGTTGTGCCTGTTTACAGCAGAGCTGCGTTCTTGCGCCGTTAGGCCGACACATCCGACTTCTGCGGGGATTTGTTGACCGGGTTAACCTTCCCGGCGAAAACTCATATGCGCACTCTCTCTCTCTCTCTCTCTCTCTCTCTCTCTCTCTCTCTCTCTCACACACACACACACACACACACTCTCTCTCTCTCTCTTGTCTCTCCCTTTCCCTCCTTCTCTGTCTAGCTCTCTCTCTCACTCTCTCTCTTGTCTCTCTTTCCCGCCTTCTCTGTCTAGTTCTCTCTCTCTCTCTTTCTCTCTCTCTCTCTCTCACTCTGTTTCGTTCTCTATCCTTTTCCCATTCTTTCCCCCTCTCCATGTCTGTCTGTCTGTCTGTCTGTCTGTCTGTCTGTCTGTCTGTCTGTCTGTCTGTCTGTCTGTCTGTCTGTCTGTCTGTCTCTCCATGTCTGTCTGTCTGTCTGTCTCTCTCTCACTATCTCTCTATCCGTCTCTCTCTCATTCTCTCTCTGTCCGTCTTTCTCTCATTCTCTCTCATTCTCTCTCATTCTGTCTGTCTGTCTGTCTGTCTGTCTGTCTGTCTGTCTGTCTGTCTGTCTGTCTGTCTGTCTGTCTGTCTGTCTGTCTGTCTGTCGGTCTGTCTGTCGGTCTGTCTGTCTGTCTGTCATAGAAAGACATAACTCATTTTATTCTAGAGGATTAAAATAGAGTTCTTTAAAATGTAAAATCTCTCTCTCTCTCTCTCTCTCTCTCTCTCTCTCTCTCTCTCTCTCTCTCTCTCTCTCTCTCTCTCTTCTCTCTCTCTCTCTCTCACTCACTCTCTATCTCTCTCTCTCTCTCTCTCTCTCTCTCTCTCTCTCTCTCTCTCAGAGAAAGAAATTATAGCTCGTTTTTTTTTTCTAGATACGCATTACTTTGAAATGTTAACTCTCTCTCTCTGTCTCTATCTCTCCCTCACTCTCACACACACACACACACTCAAACACACACATTGACCCCCACACACACACTCACACATCCACTTATCTGTCTGCCAACCTGTCTGTCTGCCTGTGTGTTAACTTATCTGTCTGCCTTCCTGCACGTCTGTCTGTTTGCTTGACTGTTTGTCTGCCTATTGGTCGTTTTGTCTGCTACGGCAAGATGCTGTAGGACAACTGGAAGTCTAAACGATGTTTCACCAACAAACAAACAAAATCTCAAACAGTGAAGGATATTGCGGTGAGAAGTCTTCGTGACACGGAAACCAAAAACAAACAAACAAACAAACAAACAAACAAACAAACAAATAAACAAACGACAATAGACAAAGACAGAAAAGACATCAAAGCAGCTACCCTAAAAACCTCGGTTTTCGTTGCCCTCGTGTATCGTCAGTTTCGGTTTTCATCGATTTGTTTTCCCGAAAAATGTATCTCGGTTTTCGTCGGTTGCCTCGGATTTATCGGCTGGCCCAAATGACCCCACTGCTAATTCTGGGAAAACAAAGGGATCAACGCGTTCTTCTGCTCAGTTTGGGGTTTTTTTTTTTTTTTTGTGAGCATCACTTTTTTTTGTTGTTGTTGCGTATCCCTTACGGGACGTTGCAGTCAACACCAGCATTTTTCAGCTACTGTTGATGTATTAGGCTAGTGTTACGTTCAGTAGTTTGAATTGCTTTCTGAACAACCGGCTCCCATACACGCACGTTATAACACAGCGAGACACAGCCTACTGCATAAATCGGTCGCAGCTGAGCTTCGAACGCCTGGTACCCGGCTCACGAACCGCATTCGCAAGCCTTTGTCCACTTACTAATAATAAAATATGGAAGCGGCATTTAGATTTCTGAAATCGGCCGCATGTACGGGAAGTCGCCAGCCATGATAAGATACATTGTGGTGAAAAGGGAAGCAATTGAGGAGGCTAAGGTAGCGAAAGACATGCATTAGCTAGTGAAACAGATATCGCAAACAATTGAAGATGTCGAACAGTTATTATTAATTTGGCTAAATCAAACACAGATAGATGGCGATTCTGTTTCGGAGGCAATCATATGCGAAAAGGCCAAACTGTTGTATGTCGATCTCATTAAGAAAATGCCTGAGACGAGTGCTAGTGTAGTTAGTGATTTTAAGGCCAGCAGAGGATGATTTGAACAATTCAAGATGTGCTCTGGCATACACATTGTTACTAGGCGACTGCGAAGGTGCGAGTTCGGACAAGTCTGGGGCCAAAAAATAGTATTAAACTCTATTTTTAATCTCTGTAAAATTCATTCATATAGAAATAAGTGCGCCGGTGTTCGACGCTTTCGAATTTCGTCGATTGTTTTCGGACGGATTATCGAACATTAACAAGTTCAACTATTATACAAACATTTCTTCTTCTTCTTTCTGTCTTTCTGTCTTTCTGTCTGTCTGTCTGTCTGTCTGTCTGTCTGTCTGTCTGTCTGTCTGTCTGTCTGTCTGTCTGTCTGTCTGTCTGTCTGTCTGTCTGTCTGTCTTTCTTTCTTTCTTTCTTTCTTTCTTTCTTTCTTTCTTTCTTTCTTTCTTTCTTTCTTTCTTCTTCTGTACTCCAAACAACACACCTCACTGAATTTTACTAGCTTGAAACCAGCAATATTCTCTCCGTTATTTCACATAATAAATGTTTATGTAATTATGTTTTCACTAATTAATCATTTGTCCCTACGCAGTTGCTTGCTATGGACATGTGATCTGATAGGATCATGGTATTTTATGGGCCTAAATGCACGGAGTAACAGGTGACCAACCTTCACCTCACTTTAGCAAGCGACAAGCCCATGTCGAACTCGCGTCCGACCGTGCTCATGGAATTACCAGCGCAGTCCTTTATCCACTTCGCTAATGCGCCTGCTAGTTACACTTGAGCTATTTCAAATTCCGTAGAACACGCACCCTTATCGTTCAGATAATGCCGCTATTCATATTGTGCCATCCAGTTTCACTCCTGTCTGCGTATTTACGGCTATCCACACCTAGGGGTTACACGACTGTCTCCGTAATCCCGTGTACTCTCGTAAGTAACGTGACGTGCGCGAGAATTGGTAGCGGTTCTCTCCGTGTCGGTAACTTACGGGGTATGTGAGTCGATCGCTCAGAAAGCAATGGCAAACTACTAGCGTAATCTTGTCAAGAAATCAACAATCAGCTGAAAGATACTGATGTTGACAGCGATGTCCCGTAAAGGATATGCGAAAAAATACAAAACACCTTGTCCACTGTCTTTGGTGATCATGTCGCTTCACAACCCCTGTCTCTTGCACTGCTAAAACATTCACTCTCCGATACCTGGTGGGAGCCGCCGTGGCGTAGTGGCTAAAATCTCGCCTGTCGGCATGGTGCTCTTGAGTTCAATCCTCAGCGATGTAGATTGGAATATTTAAAATTGGCCTGTTCTACGCACCCTCAAATGAGCACCAAGAAAGGTCTTGAGAAGTAAAGACAGCTGGTGTGATACTGACCATATACTGACCATATACTGGCCATACACTGGCCATACAGTGACCATACAGTGACCATACACTGACCATATACTGACCATACACTGACCATACACTAACCATATACTGACCATATACTGACCATATACTGGCCATACTCTGACCATATACTGGCCATACACTGACCATACACTGACCATACACTGACCATATACTGACCATATACTGACCATAAACTGGCCAAATACTGACCATATACTGGACATATCACCCGCCGAGTGCCCATTGGTTTAAACACATGTGGGACTAGCCTCTTACGCTCGATGAACCTACGGCATGTACACGAGACCTGTACTTGTTTAACTGACCTGCACTTGTTTAACTGACTTTACTTGTTTAACTGACTTTACTTGTTTAACCGATTTTACTTGTTTAACTGACCTTTACTTGGTTAACTGACTTTACTTGTTTAACTGACTTTACTTGTTTAACTGACTTTACTTGTTTAACCGATTTTACTTGTTTAACTGACCTTTACTTGTTTAACTGACTTTACTTGTTTAACTGACTTTACTTGTTTAACTGACTTTACTTGTTAAATGACTTTACTTGTTTAACTGACTTTACTTGTTTAACCGATTTTACTTGTTTAACTGACCTTTACTTGGTTAACTGACTTTACTTGTTTAACTGACTTTACTTGTTTAACTGACTTTACTTGTTTAACTGACTTTACTTGTTTAACCGATTTTACTTGTTTAACTGACCTGTACTTGTTTAACTGACATTACTTGTTTAACTGACCTGTAATTGCTTAACTGACTTTACTTGTTTAACTGACCTGTACTTGTTTAACTGACTTTAATTGTTTAACTGACTTTATTTGTTTAACTGACTCTACTTGTTTAACTGACCTGTACTTGTTTAACTGACCTGCACTTGTTTAACTGATAGGTACGTCTTTATCTGACTTTTACGTGTTTAACTGACCTTTACTTGGTTAACTGATCTTGACTTGTTTTTCTGACTTTACTTGTTTATCAGACCTGTACGTGTTTAACCTAGCTGTAAGTGTTTAATTGACCGTTATTTGTTTAACTGGCTTTACTTGTTTAACTGAATTTACGTACTTAACTGACATTTACTTTTTTTAAATTTTGCCCTGGCCATTCGGGGGTGCGGGGGAATGAACAGACTGATAGGCTAGCAGGGAATGCACCTATTTGCGGCATATTGCCTATGGACAAGGGGGGTGGGGTGGGGGGGGGTGGTCGTGCGCTTGTGGGACCAGGTTGACTTTACTTGTTTAACTGACCTGTACTTGTTTAACTGACTTTAATTGTTTAACTGACTTTATTTGTTTAACTGACTCTACTTGTTTAACTGACCTGTACTTGTTTAACTGACCTGCACTTGTTTAACTGATAGGTACGTCTTTATCTGACTTTTACGTGTTTAACTGACCTTTACTTGGTTAACTGATCTTGACTTGTTTTTCTGACTTTACTTGTTTATCAGACCTGTACGTGTTTAACCTAGCTGTAAGTGTTTAATTGACCGTTATTTGTTTAACTGGCTTTACTTGTTTAACTGAATTTACGTACTTAACTGACATTTACTTTTTTTAAATTTTGCCCTGGCCATTCGGGGGTGCGGGGGAATGAACAGACTGATAGGCTAGCAGGGAATGCACCTATTTGCGGCATATTGCCTATGGACAAGGGGGGTGGGGTGGGGGGGGGGGGTGGTCGTGCGCTTGTGGGACCAGGTTGTGAAGGCGGAGGAACAGATTTAGAACCCATATGTCGAAAGAATGAGATTGCGGGGGATCGGCAGTTGTTCTGGAAGAATCCCAAAACTGAGAGGGAAGACCAGGAGAACTTTTAATCAGAAAGCGGCGGGAACGATTAGTAGTATGACTCTTCGCTGGCTGTTGAACGAGGGGACGGAGCACGTATGGGAATTTCCTGAGTGCAGTGATGTCGGTTCTTAACTCAACCCAACTAACTACTTTTTAAAATGACATTTACGTGTTTGACTGACCTTTACTTGTTTAACTGATTAAGTGCCATGGGATGATTAATCTTCTTGTGCGACTTCCCATATCTGCCATTGGCTTATATTTCGTCGAAATGTTGTCATTGCGTTATAATATATGTCTGCTGCCATATTAACAACTTTTAAGTCATAACCTTGACATACCCCTACTTCCCACTTTCTGCCACCCAGCTTTCTTTGGTCCAAACCTAGGTTTTGTTTGGCACAGAATTTGCTAACTTACCCCTGTTGCCTATTTCCGATTATTCCAGTTCACTATCAGAAAGCGCACTCAAAGGATGCAAAGCGAGGAGAAGTTTACCTCTAGAAATGGCAGGGACAGCCTGGAGGAGAGAGATTGGTCAGAAGGTCAGTGAAATGTGTTTGTGTGTGTGTACTAGCAGACTCCTCCAACTTGACATCTGTCTGAAGGTGTTGATGTGTTCATTGGCATGCTTAAAACTGGAATGTGAATTCTGCCTGAGTGTCACATACACACATGCACGCACACACACGCGCACGCACACACACACATACACACACATATACACACACACAAACATACACACGCACGTATCTCCCTCTTTCAGCACGCACACAAACACATGCAAGCACGCTCACACGCACACACACAAAAGGGAATTGTAACTCGTTTGTTTTGTAGACAGTTATTACCTTACAATGTTCTCTCTCTCTCTCTCTCTCTCTCTCTCTCTCTCTCTCTCTCTCTCTCTCTCTCTCTTTCTCTCTCTCTCTCTCTCTTTCTTTCTCTCTCGTTCTCTCTCTCTCTTTTTCTCTTTCTCTCTCTCTCTCTCTCTCTCTTACTCTCTGTCTCTTTCTCTCTGTCTCTCTTTCTATTTCTCTCTTTCTCTTTTGCATTTTCTCCCCCCCCCCGTTCTTTACCCCTCTCTCTATACTTCTCTCTGTCTGTCTCTATCTCTCTTTCATTCTCTCTCTCTCTCTCTCTCTCTCTCTCTCTCTCTCTCTCTCACTCACTCTCTCACTGAGAGAAAGAAATTCTTCTTCGTTTTCTCCTAATTAATTATTACTTAAGAATGTTAACTCTCTCTCTCTCTCTCTCTCTCTCTCTCTCTCTCTCTCTCTCTCTCTCTCTCTCTCTCACCCACACTTACAAACACAGACACACACACACACACACACACACACAGCCATTCATAAATTAGACACAGTACGTCTCACCACAAGGGCCCAGTCTGCTAGACCGTGGTACCATCTTGTTAGATTGAGATCTGGTGAACCGTGGCGACGTGCCTAACAGTCATCATTATGTGCCACATCGAGCCCAGCAAGTGATAGCACAGCCGCCTGTCTTCTGTATTCTTGACCAGTCATGCCGCCTGACTTAATCTCGGATTCTATTAAGACAATCCTCGTTTTAAACAGCTAATGTTTCACACTAATAAACCCTCATAGCAGAGTGCTATATCTTTCAGTCCTGTAGGACTATAGAGTTGTGCTGCTGGGGAGGTACCTGCAGCGCCGTTGGTGACTGTATAGTCCAATGCGAGAGTCACAATCTCTGTCACAGTTTCCGCATCTGTTAAGTAAGCGACTGCGTTTTACGCTGTGCCGCCTATCCTCAGTTTGTTGGATCAGATTGCGCTCAAAGAGCACCAGTCCGTTTCGTACATCTCTTCTCCAGGAACATCTGTCTGTTGCAACTCTTTCCCACGTGTCTGGATCTATGCCGAGGGTTTTCATATCTTGTTTACATACGTCCTTATATCGCATTTGGGGTCTTCCAGTTAGCCTTTCCCCTGTGGCTGGTTCTCCGTATAGGAGATCTTTGGGAATATGTTCATCCTCCATTCGAGATACGTGGCCCAGCCACCGGAGGCGTCTCTGCTTGAGGATTGAGTGCACTGTGGTAATATCCGCTCTTTTAAGCACGTGTTTAATTTTTATATGGTCTTTCCAAGTGCATAGGGTACGTCTCAGACATCTCATACGGAAGGAATTCAACTTTCTTTCCTGTCGTGAGTACAAGGTCCAGATTCAGACCCATAGAGTAGTGAGCTAACAACACAAGCTTTATATATTTAAACTTTTGTACGCTTTGTTAGTCTATTGTTCTCCCAAACTATCTTAGTTAGCCTGGAAAGTGTTGTGACTGCCTTTCCAATGCGTCTGTCTATTTCTGTCTCTAAGGAAAGATTATATGATATTATCGACCCCAAATACGCAAACTCGTGGAAAACCTTCAGTTCGTAATTAGAAATTCTGATTGATGGAGGCACACCAGCATCTTGTTCCATCACCTGTGTTTTATTTAGGCTGATGGTGAGCCCAAAGTCTCTATAGGCGGCTGCAAAATGGTCTTTGAGCCGTTGCAGATCTTCTGCTGCATGACTAGTCAGTGCAGCATTGTCTGCAAAAAGTAGTTCTCCTATGCATCTTGATTTTATGTTGGTCCTTGCCTTGAGTCTTGATGGAATAAAAATGTTGCCATCAGATCTTGTATGGAGGTGTACTCGGCTCGCGATGATGGTGGAATTCTGCAAGAGGGCGTCTGATTGGTCTGGAACTCTGGGAGTCGGAACGACCCCAGTATAAAAGGCTTCTGCGCAGGTAGAACTGGCCTTTCCGTAGTCCACCACACTGAGTGACGAGGCGCCAATGCCTATTACAAATGTGTGTTTAGTAGTTAGACCCTGAAGTTTTGCAGTGGGAAAGTCAGAATTCTAGTTTTAGATTTTAGATTTTCCTGGGTTTTTAGTGCACTATAAGTTTTTGGTAAATTAGCTCTTGTGGATTAGTTGTTGGTGGATTAGTGTTTGGTGGATTAGTGTTTGGTAGGTTTGGAGTTTTTACTGGATTAGAAGTTTTTGCTACACTTGGGAATTTTGTTTGTTAGATTAGTGTCTTTGCTGTTTGATTTTTGCTGTATCCTAATTTCTTTGTTGATGCTACATGTCTGTATATTCTTGTGAAGTTTAGAGGTTTAATAAACAATTGATGCTTGTGTTACTCTTACTTTGTTGTTTAGTTGATAGACTCTTAGAAGGATAGTCACTGGTGTTAGAACAGCCCTCGGAGTAATTCTTTGTCTGGGAGTGGAGAACATTGTTCCAATCCCCTGTCGGCCCACCCTGGATTTTCTTAATCTTGATTCTTTTCTATTCTTGTTAACCGAGGACGGTGAGAGGTTCTTTCTCTTTATTCATTCTCTCCTTTGGCCCTACGCAGTCAGGGTTGCGCTCTTCTCCTCACATCACCGTAGCAGAAATAAGTGGTCCTTGCTCCTGTTTTTGCTTCTGTTTCAGAGGTATATGCCTTCAATGGCAGTCCCAAATGCCTGCCTTAAGAGAAGGAAGAAGAAGATATCAAAAAGTGTAGAAGCAAGCACACTGCCCTGCTTTACTCCACTTCTGATGCTGAATCGCTGGGATATTGAGCCATCGAATAAATTGTTCCCTTGCATGTTTTCATTAAATGATTTCACGAGACCTATCAGGGTGGGTGGACATCCTGTATTCTCAATGATCTTGAAAAGGCCGTCTCTGCTCACGAGGTCAAATGCCTTTGTGAGATCGATGAAGGCAATATATAATGGCTTCCTCTGTTCTCTGTACTTCTCTTGGAGCTACCGGAGTGAGAAAATCATATCGATTATGGACCTTTTGGATCTAAATCCACACTGTGATTCGGGGTAGATTCTTTCAGCAAGAATGTGTACTCCTTTTAGGATTATTCGAGCGAAAATCGTGCCTGTAATTCTGAGGAGGGAAATGCCACGGTGGTTGTCGCGTTGGAGTCGCTTCTGTCAACTTTGTTTCTATAAATGGTACCAATGTTTGCGCCCCTCATATCTTGTGATCTCCCTGCTACTAACTTGCTTATACAAACTGTTTCCCGGTTGCCTTCAATACTCTCTCTGCTAGCATCTTATTTATACAAGCT
Organism: Cepaea hortensis; assembly: GCA_963921405.1. Classification (NCBI taxonomy): domain Eukaryota; kingdom Metazoa; phylum Mollusca; class Gastropoda; order Stylommatophora; family Helicidae; genus Cepaea; species Cepaea hortensis. The sequence goes on along the minus strand of OY992897.1, from coordinate 35,982,628 downwards.
ATTTCTCAAATGTCTCCTATACTATCCCAATGTCGTTATTGCATTTTATGTTTACAGGACATCGCCGTCAACACCATAATTTTACTGCTGTTGTTGATGTCTTGAGGAGCGGCTGGCCGAGTGGCTAGAACGCCGTACTCTCCTTCGGGAGACCCGGGTTCGATCCCTCGGTAAGGTGTGGGATTTTTTTCTGTCGGGGGCAAAAAGAAAATCCTAACCTGCACAGTTCGCGGCGACTGCACTAGCCAGGCGGCCTTTATTCCTCAGTCTCAAAGACCACTCTGCCATACACCGCAATGCATTATATTGGCAGTAAATGACAGTAAATGACAGTTGATGTCTTTGCAAGTTTACGTTCAATAGTTTGCCATTTCTGAACAACCGGCTCCCATACCAATTCGTTAAAACCCAGCGCAACGCGGTCTGCTGCTAAATCGATCGCAGCTGTGTATCGAACGCAGGTAAGCGGGCTCACGAATTGCGTCCGTAAACCATTAGCCACGGAGGACGGCACTATCTCTACTATCAACTTATTTATACCAGATGTTTCCCAGTAGTGTTATTTGCAATCCCTGCAACCAACTTGTGTATACAAGCTATTTGCTAATTGTCTTCAATAATTTCTCTGCTACTGACTTGCTTACACCTGCGGTTTTGACAATTGCAGTTCCATTCTGGACCTCGCAACGGTTCCTCACGGCCATCGTGACCTTCTGGGGGTTCGCCGTGCTCTACCTGCAGCGTGTCAACCTCAGCATTGCCATGGTCTGCATGGTCAGGTCCGGGGGCAGCAACCTCTCTGTGACCTCACTCAATGACAGGTCAGTTGCCTGTTGTCCTCGTGTTTCATGTAATACATTCAAGTAGCCGGTTGTGTGCCCAAGTGATTGCATAACACTTTGTATGTTGAACAAATTTGAAAAATTAAGTACATGATTTCATCAAAAAATGTACTCAACAGTCCATCGTGAAGCTATATGCAGCGAATAGATGTCGTCTGTGGGAGTAATTTTTGCACTCCACACGATGGTGTTATCAACGGAAGAAACATTTGTTTTGGTTGAACAAATGTTTCGAAATGGTCGTCGATACACACGGATGGTTGTTCAAAGATTTATAGCAAGATTTCCTGATAAACAACCTCATCATCGTATTACGGTTATAAATTTGTTGAATACGTCATAATGAATACTTCATTGGTACTGTCCAGCTTCCCCAAAACAGCGTTAGACCATAGTAGTGACTATTCTAACTAATTAAATGAAATTTCTAGCATATTTTCGAAGACGTCTTGTACTTAATTTTTCAAAATTGTTCTACATACAAAGTGTAGTGAGACTGTACAAACACCCTGTATAATTACACTAGAAAATTTAGTTTGTCACTGTAGTCAAGGACAAAGTGTAAAGAAATGGTTGGCGGAAAAAGATTGAAAAAAATTAGATTACATTTCAAAACGGTACATTTCTTTAGTGAATTTAAAGACAGAAGCCGCAAACAATATGTTGCACGATTTATTGTCTGACGTGTTTCACGAAATCTCATACTGCAGAGATATATCATCTGAAGTGAATAATTAAAATGCATAGAGATTATATTTGCATATGATAGCCAGGAATAACATGCGATGATCTGGTTGGTTATAAGTTTACAAGCAAACTTTACATAGAGTATAATTAACTGGTTAAATACTTGTGTTACATAGCTGTATATTTATTACACATATTGCGATCATCATTATATGTCATGCCGATAAGCGTGGGCGGTCATGTTTCGCCACATCTCACGATATCACCAGAGTCGTGGATCAGCTCTGTGTTCTTGTCTTGACCAAGAATATGGCCAAGTCATCCAGATATTCACTTCTCTGCCGTTCCTTTGTTCTTATGCCATATTTTCATCAAGTTCTCGAGTTTTATTTCTTCTCATAACGCGCCCAAGAAAATGTGACTGTCTGCGTCTAATTTCTCTAATCATTTTACGGTTTTCATTTGCTTCTTGTAGGACTTGATCATTGGCTTTTCTGCCTGTCCATGGTGTTCTTTGCATTTTCCTCAGAAACCACATTTCCGCATCCATTAGCTGTTTTTTCCCCAGCTTGTCAGCTCATTGTCCACGTTTCACATCAATACGAAAGTACAGTTTCTATGTAGCATTTCAACACTCATTTTCTCGTTGCAAATGACAACTTTTAATTAGTCAGTATGTTTTCCATGCTGCGAAAAGCTATCTTGCTATAGCGACTCTTGTTCTAATCTCTTGCAGGCACCTCCCATCAGACGTTATGAGTGTTACGAGATATTTGTACCAATTCACGTGTTTAAGAATATTTACATTTACCAGTATATTACATTAGATAGTTGTACCGCTTTACTTGTTTAAGAATATTTACAGTTATCAGTATATTAAATTGGGTATTTCTTTTTTCTTCGTGATGATCATAATCTTTTCTTCTTGCAATTTAATTCTAACCCTAGTTGTTCATCGTGTACAATGACAATATCTACTAGACCAGTGGTTCTCAACCGGTGGGGAATTCCCCCCAATGGGGAATTTTGGGGTTTCCAGGGGGGGGGGGGGGGGAGATGAAGATTATTTCAAGATTGTGTTAATACAAGAACCAATTACTTGATCTTTTTTTTCCCTTCATACTTTACGGTTCTGTACGTCTCACCCTTCTAAAATTCATTTTATAAAGTAAGTAGGCCCACAAATCACGTTTTATGTGGATGTCAAGACTTGTTTTAGTATGTGCTATTAAATTTAGCTTCAATTATTATGTATACTGTGTAGGGGCAGAGGAAAATTTTTAGGGAGGAAATACGAAAGGGGGGAATGACGTTCTAAACATATGGTGAGGGGGGGGGTGACGCCCTAAAAATATGGTGAAGGGGGCACGGGCCAAAAAAGGTTGAGAACCACTGTACTAGACGTTTTGTTCAGCGGAGTTTTATCTCATTATAATCGAGGTTGGGCTGTTTTTATTGGGTGATTTGGAAGATGGGATTCTCATTAAATGGTCTGGGAGATGGGATTCTCATTGGGTTGTCTTGGAGATGGGATTTTCATTGGGTGGTCTGGAAGATAGGATTCTCATTGGGTGGTCTGGAAGATGGGATTCTCACTGGGTGGTCTGGAGGATGGGGTCATCATTATGTAGTCTGGAGCATGGGGTGGTCATTGTATGGTCTGGTGGATGAGATCCTTATTGGATTTTCTGGCGGATGGGGTCATCATTGTGTGGTCTGGAGAATGGGATCATCATTGTGTGGTGTCCAGAATGGGATAGAAACTAACAATATTGTATATCGCTTCTGTACATCAGCTGATGTCAATGGATACCTCCGATATGTCTAAGGTCAAGCAGGGTTGGTATTGACAAAAGAGGTAGTTTGCTGCTGTTGAGCTTTCACGAGAGTCTGGATGAAAACCACAGAATGTGACTGAGATGCTCAACAAACACAGGCAGATACGTGGGGTGGGGGAGGGAGAGAGAGAGAAGAGAGGCGTTTCCACCGAACTCTTTATCAGCGGAACAACAAGGGCGGCCATTCCCAGTATAGTAGCTTGTGGTGTATGCTTGTTATTTCACCGCCTGCGGTTCTTCACCAAAAATGGTTTTGCTGATTTCTTTTAGATCTTCCTTTTGGATATCAATATATGTCAGTGCATATGGAAATGTACCGGGTCCTCTCTCGAGACTTGACCAACCCAAGTCCAACCATTATGTGGTTATGGTGGTGTCCGTGTCTTCTTGCTGGCTTCTGGTCAGGATGTTTTTTTTTTGTACAGGATATATTGTTTGCGTTATCTTATATGAGATGGTTTAAATCATCCAATCCCTAGGACAGCGTGATATTTCATTGTTTCTTTCCCTTGAATCCCAACCATCACGTTATGTGTTCTGTTAATTTTAACATTTTGGATAGAGAATGCTAAAGAAATCTGGCTTGATATTTATCTTCTTTGAAAGTACAATACTCGCAATTTTTCACAGCGGTTATTCACTGCGGTGTTTATTAAAACCTATGAGACTGAGAGTAGCAATCATGTTTTTATTTTAAAAAGAAAAATATGTACATGCATGCGTAGCTACAATAAGTAAAACCTTAGTACAATTATAGAATGCCCATTATTTCTCATTAAAGTTCACAACCCTCTCTTCATGGCCTCACATTTTAGGCTGGAAGGGTGAGTAAACACTGGCTGCTACTGGACATTGATGCCTTTTTCCTTTGCTAGCCTCTTCTCGTATGCCAGCAGTAGGGCGTCCCCAATCCATTCTGGCAGAAATGTCAGAGGAATGAAGAAAAACTTAGCGTCATTCCCAACAACATTTCTTGGTCTTGGAAATTTGCAAACAATTGCCGCTGTCAAGGCGTCCACGACTCTGTCAATCCGCGGAGAGCATCTCTCCAGCTTGGCAGTCAGCACGGCGATCGCGACATCAGGGTAGTTCTTCCCGTATGCTTCCTGGACCTCGGGAGCCGACCGTTGAAAGGCTTCACGGATTCCTTTATGAAGCTCATCCACGTGAAATAGGTTGGTCTGAGCGTATCCAGGCTCAACTAGGCAGACTTTGATGCCGAACTGGGCTACTTCACGCCGAAGGACGTCGCTGAAAGCTTCCAATCCAAATTTTGAAACACAGTAAGGGCCGCCTTCGGAGGCACAGCGGCCCATGCAGCTCGTGAGGTTGATCAGCCGGCCTTTAGACTTCCTCAGCAGAGGCAGGAAGGCTCTTGCTACTTCTATTGGCCCAAATAGGTTCACGTCCGAGCAGACTTGATATTCCTTCTTGTTGCAGATTTCAGCAGCGACAACCTGCCCAATGATTCCAGCGTTGTTCACTACAGCCCACAGACCTTGAAAGAAAAGTAATTAAAGACACTTAGATATATACACGTATATAATATATCAGCAGCTGTATTGTAAAGGTATAGTCTTCAAGGGGAGGGGGGGGGTATTGGGTATATGGTGCAAGCCCCATATTTCTATAGATCAATCGGTACTGGATGTGTGATGTAATCAGTACTGGATGTGTGATGTAATCAGTACTGGATGTGTGATGTAATCAGTACTGGATGTGTGATGTAATCAGTACTGGATGTGTGATGTAATCAGTACTGGATGTGTGATGTAATCAGTACTGGATGTGTGATGTAATCAGTATCACTCCGGCCACCACAATCTTGCCAATTGTCAGTCACCAAGTTTTCTACAAGGTGTTTGTCAAGTTTACAACACTTTGTATGTAGAACAAATGTGAAAAACATTATTTCTTTGATAACACCATTCTGTTTGGAGTGCAAAGAATTGCTCCAGCAGACGACAGACATTCGCTGCATATTGCTTCATACGATAGACTGTGGAGCACATGTTCTTTACGGCATTGTGGGATGTAGGATTTAATATATGAGAATAATTGCTAAGTTTGTCTAGGGGATGCCGGATGGGTTGAATTTATATTCTCATTCGCTTCTATAAGGCAAGATGATCAGGGATCATTTACCACAGATACAAGGTGGAAAACAATTCACTCTTTTTGACAATGGTATCTATGTGTAGGTATTCCCTCCTACTCGATCACCTTTTGAATTTGATATAGTGTCAGAGGACATTGATTGTTTACAACATATAGAACAACAACTGTTGAACAAACATCAACAAGCAATTAACGTAAACATCAACCTTGGACAAACAGTTCACCAGGAATTAAATCAAGATCTGAAGTATACATTCACATGTATTGAACCAAATTGAGTTTTTGGAATATGCCTGGGAGGAAGTATGACATATGTACACAGTCACATGTGATAACCTCATTGTCCCAAAAATTAATGCACTCAAAACCAAAGCAACAACCACTATTTGGTTCTAACACCATTTACAAATCCACAGACTTGTAAACCAATGACATTTAAGAATCCAAATAATAATACAAATTTAGAACACATAACTAGACTAATTAATCAGTCATATTCTCGTTCTTTCTTTTATGTTATGCTGGTTGGTAATCCTCTCTCATGCGTGGCAGATTATATCTCTATTATCCAGGGACCGAAGATATGTGCACTCAGATATCTCTAATATCCACTGTAAATTTGCTCCAGAGAACATCATAATCCCTAATATCCAGGGATCGAATCACACATAAACCCTATTATCCAGGGTCATAATTCAAGAATACTCTTTTGCAAGTGAACTCTGTGTCCTAGTGAAGTTGAGGCCTAGATCAGTAAAAATTTCAGGAATTCCTCTTCAGATTGAGCAGAAGGTAATTCCTTACATCATTTAATACAATGAAAAGATGGCGACCGTCCAGCAGCTCTGGTTAGTGATTTCAGAATCTCAACTGTTATTCATAAGGCTTTTACACACACAAGTCTCAGGTTGATAGGCCATCCCACACTTGGTGACAATGTATACAGGCCGACTAGGGACCCGCAAAGAGCTATCCTTTAATATTCATTCCAGTGCAGGAACATACAATGCTGAGAGACACTCATTGGTAGCATCTGGGACTATGTCAAGGACTGGTCTGCACAGGCATACAATATACGCAGAATACTTCCAGCACACAAACTGGCAGTCGCAAGACAGTCGGAGGATTCCTTCTGCTGCATGAGTGTAAACATTGACTCCACCAGCTTCTTTCAAAGTGTCTTCCCGATGGTGTTCATATTTAGGACCTTTTGTTGAAGGAAGTGTTTATTCGCAGACGGTTCTGGTCACGTGATGTCTATATCTTCTATATTAGAGAGCAGTACAAACTGGCATATCGTTGGGGGCCAGTATAATGTATTAAGTAAGGGTTAGGATTAGGGTTAGTGAATACATGGTAGTAATACATGTTCCAGGGCCCCATCTGCGAATAAACTCTCCCTTTGTTGAACTAGCCTGCACATGACTTGTGTTGAAGGATAATACTTTTGAGTACCTCTGAACTTGGTGGGAATCCAACAGGCAATTGGAGGGTTCTCATTGCTGTTAGTTTTGTTAAAACTTGGACTGTCCCTTAGTTGCTTTGACCTTGCTGATTTTTAAGAGCTTTGGTTAATCCTTCTCTTGTGTCTTTTCCTGGCAGAGTCATCCAACAAATGCGACCGTCAACTTTTTGTTTTATAGGTCCAGACTGTATAAGTCATTCTTTCATTTACTACTCCTTAACAGGCTTTTACCCAGGTTCATGTTCGGTAGTAATGTCCAAACCGCCACCTGCCTCTCAAGAGCTAGGCTGCAGAGGGTGAATTTTATGTGGGCTAATTGCCATCCCAAGAGGGAGGCGACTTGTCTCCGATCGTTCTACACTACAAGTATCCTCTAACACCCAGCTAATTTAAGCGGCAATGTCTGGGCCGGGTACTCGACCAATCATTTTGCTCGCATTTGAACTTAGGCCATATAAATTATGACGTCATCGAACAAAGTCTAGCACCTTTCCCTCTAAGACCAAGGAGTCCAGTCCTAGGAAACTGCAAGGATGCCAGATATTTATATCACAATCATCATGTACTTAATTTTTCAAACGTGTTCTACATACAATGTGCAGTGAGACGTTATGAACACCCGGTAGTTTATTTATTCTCATAACGTGCCCCACAAATTGAGACTGCGAACATCTAATTTCTCTAATCACTTTTGATACCTAATTTAGGCTGGGTCAGTTTGGGAACCCAGGTCAATTTAACAACAAACAATTTGTTTGAGAATGTGAACACATGATAACGGGACCAGCAGGCAAGTGTGATAGTCACTGCTCTACCGCACTGCTGTGTGTCTCTGTGGGAGTCTCTGTGGCGAAGTGGTCAAGCCGTTTGACTCGTGCTCCGAAGGTTGTGGGTTCGATTCCGGGCCGAGTCTTTCGGTTTACGAGTTAAATGTTTCGGAGACTCCAGTGGGTCGTCGCTAGAGCTACGGAGTTCGTGCTTTGTGCGACGCTTTCCGCGCTGCGGAAAGAGACCGAGCCATATGGGATAAAACCCGGTGCAATGAAGTCGACCCTGTCGACTTTTAAGCGACTTTTTTTAAGCGACTGCTGTGTGTTGGCAATGCCAAATAGCTTGTTGAACACTTTAATGAAAATAAAGTTAATCACATATCACAGATATTACTAGGTTCCACCAAAACATCAATCAATCAATCATGTGCCATGCCGGAAAGCGTGGGCGGTCATGACTCGCCATTTCACTCGATCACCAGAGTCGTGGATCAGCTCAGTGTTCCTGTCTCGTCCATGCCATGTGGCCAAGCCATCCAGGTATTTTCCTCTCGGTCTTCCTCTTGGTCTGTTCCCCTCGATCTTGCCAGTTGTCAATAAGGTCTCTAATCCATTTCTTCTCATAACATGTCCAAAAAATGTTGACTGTCTTCGTCTAATTTCTCTAATCAGAAATTAGACGAAGGCAGTCAAATTTTTTTTTCAAAAACATCACCGCGGCTTTTAATTTAGGTAACGTTAAGCCCCTTTTTCTCTTGCAGTTTACCAGATATCATTCTCTCTATTGTGTTGGAATTTCTTCGATCTCCTAGTAAGTGCTAAGCTAAATAATTTGTGAATAATTCAGTTGACGTGTTTACATTGTATTTAATAGCTTCTGCTGGGATATCATCTGGACCAGCAGTCTTCCCATCCTATAGGAGTTTGATAGAGTTTCTAATTGTTTCTTCTGGTGGTTTTCACAGTTTGTGGTCAGCACCAATTTTGAACGTAATATTTTTTTTTGTTCGCATATGTAACAGCGCACAGATAAATAGGACTAACGAGTTCTTTGTTTGAGTATAAATAGAGATTTATTTCATCTTGATGACAACTTCTACAGCCTTCATACAACATGGCGTCTTCTCTATTCCAGGCCCAGATGTTGACTGGTTCCTAACAACAAACTACGTCACGACTTGAGCATCCTTCTTCCCATTCCACCCTGATGCTCAAGCGTGCTGTAGTTTTGCCCACCCCATATACACATACTGCTACACCTTCCTATGTTTTCGAAAGACTTTTTCCTTTAAAAAGTCTTTACTCCCAATCCCCTTACTCTATTCCCCCTCTTTCCTTACCTCCCACAACTTCTCTAACCTTCCCCAAACCAACTTTACTTTAAGTAAAACAATCTATTCGTAACTCTTTCCCCTGCCATATAGTAAACCACTATACATTTCTTGTTCGTTTTTGGCTCTTCAAAATTGTTCCTGTACAAAATATATATCATAAGAACAGCTCGTATAAGCATTATCATACACTTGACATTATGAAATTCCTCACTCTTTCACAACACAGAAAACAACGTAGTTAGAAAAAGTAAAGAAGGGGTGCGCACCCAGTGAAAAGTATAAAGAACGAATAGTCAACACAATCACATTTACATAAAGGAATGGATAGTCAACACAATCACATTTACCTCTCTTGCCAACAAAAAAAATTTTGTAAACAATTTTTTTTTAAAATACATCTTATGAAATACATCTTTGTTCCCTATAAATCAAGTTGATATAAGTTTTCTCAACATTTATATGTTCAACATTTATATTGCCATCCACAATTTATATTTCCGTTATCTCATCTTTGACCACGAACCAACGTTCATATTCTATGAACATTTTTAATTTAATTAACGCTGATTTTTCACTGCTCCTATATCTGTCCCCCTTACATCCCATGATCTGCTTCCTTGTCCACCTATATATATATACCCCAGCTTATATGCTGCCATTCACAGTCATATACCCAACCTTATATCTTCATATAATGCAGCTCCTATTTTTACACATATCCATCCCCGACCTTCGTTTCTAATACTTCATATCCAAAAGAACCTTTTCATGCCGATTATCACAGCCACATAATATTCACAAAGAGCATGTATGTGTCTCTCTATTAGCCCCTTAGTAGTTTTATTAACTCTTTTCTGAACGAAGGGTCTTAAATAAAGCCCTATGTATTTTCTCTATTTTAGCCAACACCATAACTATTTGAAAATTAAACTTACTTAATTAAATTTGTAACATATTTGCTAACAAAGTAACCTAATACACAAAACAACTTATTTAAATTATGGGTTAAGCGAAATAAAATCAAAACAGGACATCATACCCCCCAAATAGTTTTTTACACAAATTTATGTTTCCCCTCATATTAACTAAAGATATAAACTCATTCAAAGAAAACCACATTTTAAAATAATATAACATGCATCTTATCAAATCATAAGAAAATATTCTATTACTACCTATCACTACTGGTCTCTTTTACGGACCAATAGTTTGTACGCAAAAGTCTAAGAACACCACAATCCTATTCTACAATCAAATAATAACAATCATTTTACAGGACCAAACCAAGCAAAAAAAAAAACATATTATATATGAGGCATTAAAACTCAGACTCAATAAAACAACTGTCTTCTCGCTAAAGAGAAGGTTTTCAAAAAAAATAATATAATTCACTTATAATTAACTACGTAAAGTGACCCAGCAACATTGGCTTCTTATACGAACCAATGTAACACATATCTATTCACACAAGTCATTCCATTATTTTTTTATAACCGAGAAAACAAAACAACTCACTGCCAAGTATATATATATATATATACAGACCAATTTCTTGACTTAGAACAATATCTGTTCTCTCTACCCAAAAAAAAAATCACTAATCAACAATGACTGTACTATCACTGATTCTCTCCCCCTCACAATTTTCTATCTTTTTCCAGCTTAACTCCTAACACATCATAATATCTGGAATATCATCTTAAGCAAGCACTGTAAACTACAGGTCAACTCATTTTATCTATTACTAATGTGGCGATTATTCTATTGTCATCTCAATCTACCAGCCGTCATCTATCTACTAATTAACCTGTGGCTCGGCACACCAATTGTTTCCCTTGGATTTGTACCAAACATCACTACAACTTCTTAATCATTACCGTTAACCACGGTATTTCTAGCACCAATAAAACTTGTCTATTTACTATAGAGTACATCTACCTGCTGTATTATTAACTACTTAACTATCTACGAAAACTCAAGAAGTTGAAACATAAAATCAACCAGCAATTCCATCACAGAGAGGAAAAATTATATGCCTCACTCGAACCTACATCTATATTAGTTATCTCAATGCTTAACTACTCCTCAAGACCATTTATGAAAAGTATCCATAGAAGCCTTTTCCATTTCCACCGTTTCATATACTTCATCAAGTATCTCTTTCCTTTTTACACCATGAAACTTATATCTTGCCAACTGCAGTATATTCTAATCACTTACTTCTTACGTTTCCAGTTCTTCAATAACTCCAAGTTTCTTTGAATAAGTGCTATCTCCACATCAATATCTTCTTCTTCGTATAACTTATTAGTTTCTTCCATACTACTATTTGATTCTGACTTTTCATCCATTTCCTCTTCTTCACCTGTATGTCTCTCGCTAGCAGCCGCTAATCTCTTCCGTTCAATATCCCATCTAATTTGTCTATCATTATTTCTTAAGGACCCTTCTAGTAGAGGCATATCTTCACCGCTTGTTGAATAATCTCTAATTCTTCTCTGTCTTTTTACTTCTCTTTCTCTTTGTCTATTCTTCTTTTCGTTGCTTGTCTAGTATTCTTAAATGGAGCACATGTTTCCTCTTCCATAGACTTTATACTATCATAATGATTCTCATTCACATTTTCTTCTTCTACCGTTTTCGGTATTGTCTGTTCTTGAGTATCATCGTAAACTGGAGTTGTTATTAACTGATTTTGTGCTGGAGCTTTTCTAACACCTGGGGTTATTGTAGCTCCTCTGACGACTTGTTCATCTAAATATCCAGTGTCTGAATAATAATTATTATTATAATTATTATTTTCCCTCTCATCCTCATATCTTCTTAAGTGTTCCACGTGTGCCCTTGCCACATGTCCCGTGACCTGGTTCTTGATACTATACGATACTTTTCCTAGCTTTTCCAAAACGTAATAACCTGGAACCCAACGAGCATCAAACTTAGAGTTCCTTCTATGCTTCTTATAATAAACTCTATCACCTACTTTAATCTCCTGTAATTTTGTATTCACGTTTTTGTACTTTTTCTGTCTTTCTCTAGCTTTAATTATATTATTCTTTAGTCTTACGTGTGCTTTATGCATTTCCTGTATGATAGTCTCTTGAAAGTCTTCCCCCATATATTTCCGTCTTGGTTTTAACAGATTATCTATAGGTAGTACTGGTTCTCTCCCGTGTATTAAATAGAATGGTGAAAACCCTGTGCTCTCATTTTGATTTGTGCGTATAGCGCTAAGCGTTGGTCCCAGGAACAAATCCCAATCTTTTTCATGTTCATCGACTATCTTTGCTATAATATCGTATAATGTCCTATGTTGTCGTTCGTTCTTAGCATTTGAAGAAGGTCTATAGTATGAGGTCTTTATATGGTTTATATTCAAATCTTTTAATAACTTTTCGAATTTTTTATTTACAAATTCCCTACCATTATCCGTAAGTATACTTTGTGGGCAACTAAATCTTGGTACGAACTCTTGTAAAAAAATATTAATGACAGTTTCTGCGCTCTTATCTGGAATTGCATACACCTCCGGCCAAAGACTGTAGACGTCTATTATATGAATTAAATACACGTTTCCTGACAATGTCCTAGGGTGAGGACCCGATATATCTAAACTAAATTTTTGCATAGGAAACTGAGGAATGTCTGTATCTTGTAAGGGACACTTAATTATTTTCATATTCCTTAATCTGCATCTTTCACACGTATCTACATATTTACAAGCAGATTTAAATAAGTTCGGCCAATAATATTTACTTGTAAGTGCTTTTACCAACTTATCACGACCGAGATGACCATTCTCATCATGATATGCTTTTAAAACTTCATTTTCCAAATGTTTTGGAATATATTTCCTTAGCTGTTCGTTCCTTTCACTCATATAATATAACTGTTCGTCGTCTTGCAAAACTAAATAATTCTTCTTATATTTATTCTCCTCCGTTTCTTTTAATTTCTGTTTTATTTGTAAGACTTTTGGATCTAATTCTTGTTCTTCTTTCATATTAAATTGTGCTAAATGTGGGTCTTCTCTAGGTTCAGACTCTTGATCCGATGGTAAACTCTCAAACTCTTCTCTATTTATTATGGCAGAATCTAATATATTCACTTGCCAGTTTCGGTCGTCGATCTCTGGTTCACCTTCATCTTCTGTGTCTCCTGATGACTGTGGATACGGGATCCTAGACAATAAATCAGCACATGTGTTAATCCTACCTGGAATGTATTCAATTTTCGTATTGTATCCCTGTAGATTCAATGCCCACGTCTGTATCTTCCTGTTCTGCACTGGAGCTTCTAACAGAGATTTTAAAGGCATATGGTCAGTTCTAATAACAAAATTTGCGTTATGTAAGTAGTAGTTTAGTTTTTGGAGAGCATAGTGTATAGCATAAGCCTCTTTCTCGATAGTCGCCCATTTTCGTTGAGACCTGCTAAGTTTATGAGACAAGAAATAAATTGGCCTTTCATTTTTAACCCCTGGTATTCCAGATTCTTTTCCTTCATATGGTTGAACCAAACACGCTCCTATAGCATTGTCCGAAGCATCTGTATATAGTATTAACTGTTTATTCAAATCTGGATGCGTCAATAGTGGTACCACTGTTAAGCTATTTTTTAAAAACTCGAACGCTTTTTGACACTCATCATCCCACTTAAATCTAGCGTATTTGCCCGTTAAATTAGTAATAGGCTCTGCTATTTTTGAAAACCCTGAGATAAAGCGCCTATAATACCCACAGGTTCCAATAAAAGCACGCACTTCTTTTACGTTAGTTGGAGGAGGTAACTCTTTAATAACCTTTATCTTGTCTTGGTCTGGTTTAATTCCGTCTCTATTAATAATATACCCCAAATATTTTGTTTCTGTTTTTAAAAACTGGCATTTACTAACCTTCAATTTAACATCATGTACTCTTAATCTGTCGAATACTAATCTGACATGTTTTAAGTGATCATCCACATCCCCTGCTGTATAGATTAGAATGTCGTCTATGTATGCCAATGCAAACTTTTGCATACCCTCTAATACCTCATTTATTAACAGCATGTAGTGCGATGGGGCCGTTCGAACCCCGAATGGCATTCGTAAGAATTCGTAAGAACCCATATGAGTACAAAAAGCACTCTTCTTTTGAGCGTCTTCCGACATCGGGATACACCAGAATCCTGATCTTGCATCTAGCGTCGTGAAGAATGTGGAGCCATTAAGCAACCCCAAAATATCATCAATCACCGGCAGTGGGTACGCTACATTCTTAGTGATTTTGTTCAACGCCCTGTAGTCACAGCAGAATCGATGTGAACCATCAGGTTTGGTCACGATGACGATCGGAGATGACCACTCTGACTTCGATCTTGTTATTATTCCTGCTTTCAACATATCTTCTATTGCCTTTTCAACAACTTCCCTATTTCTTAATGGAGTTCTATATGGTTTTAAACTAATTGGTGGATGGTCTCCCGTATATATTTCCATTGTAACTGTTTTTGTCTTTCCCAATTCTAAATCATTAATTGCAAAAACATCCTGATTTTCTTTTATAAGTTGTTCTAATACTTTCTTATTTTCTGGTGGAGCTTTTAACTGTGCCAACAATTCTTGTTCCCTTGTCATTTTGTCTAGTGAATGTATTTGGGCTGTATTTCTTCTGAATGGATGGATCAATTCATCCATTTGTACGTTCCCTCTTCTTCCGCGTCCGCGTCTGTTATTAACTCTTTCACTAGAAGTTTCTGAATAATTTGTTCCCGACATTTCTACTCTATCCGTTGCCAATATGTCACTAATGTTATGTTCTAGTTTGGCTATTACACATCCTCTGTATAATTTGATTTCTCTACCTGTGTTATTAATAATCATTACTGGAAAGGTTAAGTGTTTATCTAACAATATTATTCCATCCGGGACTTCAAGACCAGGCTCATCAATTACTTCCTTTTGCAATTCAGTGATTCTAACTGTGTGTCCTGCCACATAATATGGGTTTCTCTTTATCTTGGCTTGTATCAAATTAACCGACTGTGGTTTTAACGTCGTGGACATTTTAATTCTAACTAGTGCCGATATATGCATGTCTTCTTCCATATCTACATATACGTCCTTGAATTTTAATTTGTGTAAATCAAAGAGAAGTCTTACTCCGTTTTTTATTAAAAAATCTCTTCCTATAAGCATGTTTCTATTTAAATCTTTTACTACATGAAAAAGATGTCTTACGTTGATCCCCCCTAATTTAAAATTGATCATTGTCTGTCCAATTACTTGTAAATTCTGTCCTGTAACAGAGTGAAGATTATTATGACTCTTAAATATTCTACAATTTCTCATTATTTTATACAAAAAACTTTCTTTAATTACACTAACCTGAGCTCCTGAATCAATTAATGTACGAACTCTATATTTTCCTATTTCTATTATACATGAGCTATGATCTGTTTTATTTTCTGTAAACTGTTTGATTTCCTCTAGTTGAAAGTATTCTCTACTCGTCCTACTATGCCTGTTATTAACATATTCTTTAAACCTTGGGACCTTATTATTTTCCCTCCTACTACAGGTCCTATTTAATAGGTAGGGCGCCGGTTTTCCTGCGTTCTTGTACCTGTAAAATTCCTGTGTCTATCTTCAACATTCCTATTCAACCTGCTATTGCCATTTCTACTTTGTGTATTCGACTGGACACGCCTGTTATCACAAAAACGAGAAACATGTCCACGTTGACCACAAAACCAACAGACTATATTTGTGTTGTTCGTTTTACCTACTGTCTCACTTGTAGGATACCTCATATGTCTTCTTTCATCATAAGCACTTCTATTACCACCTTGTAACGTCTGTATACCTCCTCTCCTATTCCATCCGAACCTTGTTTGTCCTATCTCCATAGGCTCCTCAATCCTGTCTTCTCGACTAGTTCCTATTTCTCGTCCTGTTCTCAATCTAAATCTACGTCTCAAATTTTCTTCTTGTACCGCAATGTCTACAGCTTGTGATAACCTCTCAGGGTTTTCTCTCATCAGCTTAAACTTCAATCCATCGGATTTTATGCCATCTACAAAAATCCCGACTAACATCCTCTCCACCTCCTCTCCTCGTACATTCTGTCCTAAGAATGCTTCTTCAGCCAGGTTAATCAACCTATCTCTGAACAATTGTACCGTCTCTCCAGTGTTTTGTTTAGACTGTCTCAACACCGAAAACGCATGTTGTGGATCCGTTATTTCCGCGTACTTATGGGCCAGGTCGTCTTTGAACTGCTCCCATGTCTCATCTACTCTAGCCTCTAATTTCCTTCGGATATGATCCGAAACCGGTTCTGTTGCTGCCTGATAAGCAAGTCTCATTTTCTCTTCATCTGATGCAGACACCAAATACGCATATTTCTCTATGGAAGTTATCCATTTCTTAAAATCTCTTGCCTGTCCACTAAACTTAACAATTTCAGTTGCTATTCCCTGTTGTTTTATAACCGTATGAAGTCTACCTACCGCTGTTCCTACCCCCGTCAAAACTTGTGCTAATGAATCTTGTTCTGTCATGCTGAAATATTTATGTATGCACCAATAAATCAAATTCACATTCGTAACCAGCTAAATTAACAATATGATCGTATTTACTTTACACAACAGAATTGTTCAACTAGTCAATTGTACGTAAAATAATATTTAAAGTTCACCAATTACCCTAATTTGCTCCCGATCCAAGAAAGACGGATTCTTCTATGTTCGATATCAGGTAGAATTCAAACGCCAGGAGTCTGTGCCAGTTGAAATGCTCCTCCAATCGATCACGCAGTTCAGGTAGTTAGGGAGTTCTTCTTCCAACGTCTCAGTAACTTCAACCCCTGGTGGGATCCCTACCAGACTTTTGGCATCTTTTCATCCGATACAGGGCACATCAAAGCGACGTCTTGAGAATCGGTGTAATTCAGGAAAGCGATAATTTCAGTAGGTCGGCAGCCCAGTCTGCCTCTCCCACTTCCGAGAGTTCTTTAGCGGTATCGCTGCTGTTAATGAGCTTTCCATTTCTTCTTATTCCTCAAAAAGTCTCAAGGTCAGGATGCTGCGGCTTTTAGTTCGCTCCAGGCAATCTATCTTAACGAGAAGTAGACAACTGCTCTGTTAGTAAAATGTTTCTACTTGATTCGACTTGCCTTGAAGGTTTCTTTTTCCTGAGCCTCTTATTTCAAACGATCCAGAAAAAAACGTGCTGGTCTTTCTCTCTCTTCAGCTCGGCGAGATGATCAACACTGTACAGCAACTCACCCTGGCAAGCCGGCTTTCATAACTCAGGTGACAACGACTGCCTATACATCTAGGATTCTGGATAGCAACGAGAACTCTGAAAAATAAATCACAGACAACCACCCCTAGCCGGGCTTTTGGCTGCTGTAATTCTCACAGACGACTTAGTGGCCATTTTTCAACTTCGGTTTTTCGTTCAACATAAGTATAGAACCGTGCCGTAATTCTGTCTCTGGGTATTTGATGTAAGCAGAACGAGATCTTCAAAACTTTGACTTTAGTTCGATGTTCGACCTGGACAGCATATTGTGATTCTGCGACCCTCCAAGTTCGCATCCTGTGTCATGGGCACCAATTAAGTCCTTTGTAACAGCGCACAGATAAATAGGACTAACGAGTTCTTTGTTTGAGTATAAATAGAGATTTATTTCATCTTGATGACAACTTCTACAGCCTTCATACAACATGGCGTCTTCTCTATTCCAGGCCCAGATGTTGACTGGTTCCTAACAACAAACTACGTCACGACTTGAGCATCCTTCTTCCCATTCCACCCTGATGCTCAAGCGTGCTGTAGTTTTGCCCACCCCATATACACATACTGCTACACATATCCTTTACAGGACATCGCTGTCGACATCAGCATCTCTCAGCTGACTGTTGATTTCTTGGCAAGATTACGCTCAGTTGTTTGCTATTGCTTTCTGAGCGACCGGCTCACATACCCGTAAGATACCGTCGCAAGTTACCGACGCGGAGAGAACCACTACCGATTCTCACGCAACGTCACGTTACTTACAAGAGTATACGGTCATGGATAATAATTAACATAGCTTCCTTTATCTAGAAGAACACAACAGTAATTGTTCTTCAACGTATGTCGTACTTGATGGGTTTTACTTTCGCTGGTGCACTTTGTTTTCTTATTAACACCAGTTTCAAAAACTCCAAATACTATGTCCCTTGATGTTTCCTCAATGAAATCAGAATTGAAATACACCAGTCTATCATCATGTCATCTCAGTTGCACTCTGATGCTCCATATGTGAAGAATTAACCATAACTCACCATCATGATACTCAATGCACCACTTTTTCCCCAACTTCTGACATGCACAAAATCAACTATTGCTTTCTGTTGGTTATTGGGGTTTAGTTTAGTTTAGTTTAGTTTAGTTTAGTCGATGGATCAACATCACGGCACACGGGTTCAACCCATAAGTGCTCCGTTTTCCTCCTAACTCAAATCTGAGTCTGGAGAAACTCATCTCAGTGCACGGACTCTGTAGCACCGGCGAGGATCCTAAAAATACTTTGGGTAGATTTTTAACTCGAAATTTTGCCCGGGCAGCGCCGTTAGGCTACTCTTTTTCGATTTCCAACTACCAAGGGATTTTTTACGTTCGCAACAATACACACGAGCGTCCGATCTCATTACCCAGACGCCAGGGAAATTTTATTACTAGAAGTCCACGTGAAAAAATCCCGGTCCTCACCGGGGCTTGAATCCGGGACCTCCAGCACTCGAGGCGGGCACCATACCTCGAGACCACGCAGCCCTCCTTTCTGTTGATTATTGGGGTGTTATAATCTAATATAATAACCAGTGAACTATTCTTTGTGACTAGACAACAGTTGTCATTCTGATGTGTGTTAATCAAGTCAGTGTTGAGATGTTGTTTGCTTGCAATGTCTGATGTATGTTAACAAAATCAGTGTTGAGATGTTGTTTGCTTGCAATGTCTGATTTATGTTAACCAAATCAGTGTTGAGATGTTGTTTGCTTGCAATGTCTGATGTATGTTAACAAAATCAGAGTTGAGATGTTGTTTGCTTGCAATGTCTGATTTATGTTAACCAAATCAGTGTTGAGATGTTGTTTGCTTGCAATGTCTGATGTATGTTAACCAAATCAGTGCTGAGATTTTGTTTGCTTGCAATGTCTGATGTATGTTAATGAAATCAGTGCTGAGATTTTGTTTCCTTGCAATGTCTGATGTATGTTAACCAAATCAGTGTTGAGATGTTGTTTGCTTGCAATGTCTGATGTGTGTTAATCAAATCAGTGTTGAGATGTTGTTTGCTTGCAATGTCTGATGTATGTTAACGAAATCAGTGTTGAGATGTTGTTTGCTTGCAATGTCTGATGTATGTTAACCAAATCAGTGCTGAGATGTTGTTTGCTTGCAATGTCTGATGTATGTTAACAAAATCAGTCTTCAGATGTTGTTTGCTTGCAATGTCTGATTTATGTTAACCAAATCAGTGTTGAGATGTTGTTTGCTTGCAATGTCTGATGTATGTTAACAAAATCAGTGTTGAGATGTTGTTTGCTTGCAATGTCTGATTTATGTTAACCAAATCAGTGTTGAGATGTTGTTTGCTTGCAATGTCTGATGTATGTTAACCAAATATGTGTTGAGATGTTGTTTGCTTGCAATGTCTGATGTATGTTAACCAAATCAGTGCTGAGATGTTGTTTGCTTGCAATGTCTGATGTATGTTAACCAAATCAGTGCTGAGATTTTGTTTGCTTGCAATGTCTGATGTATGTTAACCAAATCAGTGTTGAGATGTTGTTTGCTTGCAATTTCTGATGTGTGTTAATCAAATCAGTGTTGAGATGTTGTTTGCTTGCAATGTCTGATGTATGTTAACGAAATCAGTGTTGAGATGTTGTTTGCTTGCAATGTCTGATGTATGTTAACCAAATCAGTGCTGAGATGTTGTTTGCTTGCAATGTCTGATGTATGTTAACCAAATCAGTGTTGAGATGTTGTTTGCTTGCAATGTCTGATTTATGTTAACCAAATCAGTGTTGAGATGCTTGCTTGCTATGTCTGATGTACGTTAACTGAATCAATGTTGAGATTTTGTGTTTGCTTGGAATGTCTGGTGTAGGTGAATCTAACTAAATGTCAAGATGCCGTGTCTTGTTGTGTCTAATCGTCACGAGTACAAGAGTATTATCTGTCTTACGTAGAAAGACTCAGTGTTGGTCTTGTCTTGTTGGGTCATCATGTTGAGATGTTTGACTTGTCTTTGCCTAATAATATTGTGTTTGTTTTTATTTTTAACTACAGGAAAAGCCAGATGTTGAGAATTTTAGTTAGATTTTCCTGAGTTTTTGGTAGACTTGAAGTTTACGCTGTAGTTGGTTTTTTGCTATACTTATTTTTTTGTTGGATTAGAAGTTTTTGCTATGCTTATGTTTTTCGCAGTATGGAGATTTTTGTTGGATTATAAGTTTTTGCTGTACTTAAGGCGAGTCATGAACGCCCACGCTTTCCGGCATGGCACATGATTGATTGATTGGTTGATTGAAGAATTTCGCTATACTTATATTTTTCGCTGTAAGTAGAATTTTTTGCTATTTGGTTTTGTTGAATTCTAACTTCTTAGTTGATGCTTGTATGGTTGCTGTTCTGTTAGTTACTGATTCTATGCATACCTCTGTATAACCATCAATAATAATATCAATGTCTTATGATAATAATATCAATGTCTGGGCACAAATCTGTCGTGCCCAAAGTCATAAGCGCAGCTAGGTTACTGACGGTGAGTCTGGAGGGTTGCTTGTCTTTTATAACGGTCATTGCGGAAAATGGAGTGAGACAAGGATGTGTGCTCTCTCCTCTGTTATTTAATATCTGCTTGGACAGAGTCTCTGTGGCGATGTGGTCAAGCCGTTTGACTTGTGCTCCGAAGGTTGTGGGTTCGATTCCTGACCGCGTCCTTCGATTTACGAGTTAAATGTTTCGGAGACTCCCGTGGGTCGTCGCTAAAAGCTACGGAGTTCGTGCTTTGTGCGACGCTTTCCGTGCTGCGGAAAGAGACCGAGCTGTATGGGATAAAACCCGGTGCAATGATGTCGACCCTGTCGACTTTTAAGCGACTTTTATTTTTACTTGGACAGAATATCCAAAGAAGCAAGTCTTGACACAACAGATTCAGAAAATTTAGAACTATTCACTCCAGATGAAACAACTGATCCACAGGAAATAAATGCACTTCTATTTGCAGACGATCAGTGCCTGTTTTACAGCGATGAGGGCAGACTACAAAATCATATTAATAATCTGAGTTCAACATGCAGCAGATACAATATGAGTATAAACACAGCCAAAACCGAAGTAATGCGAGTTAGCAGATCGCCGGGTTCACTAAGTATACAGATAAATAGCACAACTTTTAAACAAGTTAAAGAATTCAAATACCTTGGAAGTATGATCACAGAAGATGGCAGATTGGACAGAGAAATCTAAATAGGATGTCAAAAAGCTAGCGCACTTACTTACATATCAACTATCACCCTTACTGAAACATCGAAATATAATGTCCGCAAAATGACAGATAATGAACAGCATATTCACACCAACCCCATGCTACCAATCTCAGACTTGGACTTTATTCAAATCACACTTTCGCAAAATCAACATCTGTGAGATGAGACGCCTGAGGAAAGCTGCCAACTTAACAATCCGAGACCGAGTAAGAAATGCTGTTATCAGACAGACAGTGGGATCAACACCTTGTGCCACATTTATTGAAAGACAGAAGATCACGTGGTTTGGCCATGTCGTTAGAATGCAACACCATCAACTACCGTCACTGGCATCAAAGATTATCTGCGACGAGACCAAGAGAACGTCCAAGACGAAAATGGATTTACGACATCAAAGACATTGTACAACCACACGGAATGACACTATCCAGTGCCGCCCATCGAGAGCTGGAGCGCAAATTATTCCTCCCCATGACACTTGACGGCAGAAGTGGAAGATGATGATGATGATTGCGGAAAATGACTGCTCGCATCTGTAAGTCGAACCAAAACGACAAATGTATCTCTGGGCGAGTGAACGCAAGTATTCAAATTGTTCGACAGGCAAGAGTCGACAGAATGAAATTATATGATCAGCTGAAGTTGAAGCAGGCAGCTCCAAAAATTTACATCTCAGTGCAGAATTGCATTTCCAATCAATTACTTCGTGCTGAAGGTTATGCTGTAATTGACAGAGCTTGGCATCGGGAAATACGAACAGATTTATGAAGAGAACAACATTACCCTCTTCTATTGTAACGGTAAATTTTTATGTGAAAATATTTAATTTCAAAACAATACTACCGACTCTGCTAAGCAGTTGTAACAGACGACAGCATGGCGCCTTGCGCACTCTGATTGGTCGACAAGGCTGGGATATGGGAACTTCATAACGTTTCGTTGCGAACTGAACAGGCGTATTCGATAACATCTGACCATAACAACCACGAACAGAGCAATTTATCGCACGCTCCGAGTGGATATTTTAAATTATTAAAATATATTATATTAAACAACGAGGTCTCGCGTGCCACTTTCTGACAGCTGGCGGGCCACAAGTGGTTTGGGAACTTCTGAGCTATAGCTTTTATATTGCTTGATCAATTCTATTTTATATCTCATAATGCCAAAATTCGTATCTTATAATATTTAATTTTCCTCACTATTCGCGATGGGCCGGTCTCCCTGGTCGAGGTGTTAGCAGCTTTCTCCGTAACCCCGAATACTCTCGTGGTTGACGTGAGCGCACGAGAATTGGAAGCGGTTCGAGTCGCGCCAGTGACTTATAAGAGTATGGAACCGGTCGCTCAGAAAGTCGTGGCGTGCTGATGAGCGTAATCTAGCCTAGGAATCAACATACAGCTGAAATATGCTGATGTTGACTCTCTCTCTCTCTCTCTCTCTCTCTCTCTCTCTCTCTCTCTCTCTCTCTCTCTCTCTCTCTCTCTCTCTCTCTCTCTCTCTCTCTCTCTCTCTCTCTCTCTCTGTGTGTGTGCGTGCGTGCGTGCGTGCGCAATCTCTAATGCATACATAGTGTAAACATTCCAGGGGCTTATTCATGTGGTTTTCCTAGGTAAAGGGAGATTAGTCGGCCCTCCAGTCTTCTTGCTTTTTTTTTTTTACTGACGGCTTTCTCATGAATCGTCACACTTTTGTAAAGAAAAGCGCTCATTGCATCTTGATGTTTAGCGTTTCTTTAACTCGTTCTTTGTTTGCTGAATTCTGTCCCTTATGACACACGTGTACGTTACAATGTTACTATTCCTTGCTTCACGTGTGCTCCCTGGCAATACGCGGGCGAACAATAATGATAGTGGCAAGAAGAGAAAGACGAAAACGAAGACGAAAAACGAGGAAGAGAAGGTGGCGGAGAAGGAGATAAAGGTTGAAGAGGGGGAGAAGAAGGAGGAGGAAGAGTAAGTGATGAAGGAAGAGGAAAAAGATGAGGAGGAAGAGACATAGATGATGACGCTGAGTAGGAAGAAAAGGAAGAAGATTAAAGAGAATGAAAAACAGACGTAAATGGAGACACACTCGGGCAGTCTACCCACCTGACTCGTTAGGAAGCTTCTGACGGATTGTATCAAGCGCTGCCCGTATGGACTCCTCTTTAGTAACGTCAAACGGTATGATCTCTACCCGACTGGAGCACACCTCGGCTAGGGTCCGTCTACCATCGTCTGTGTAGCAGGCAGCAAACACTGGAAACCCCATTTTGTCCAAGCGTCTGGAAGCCACCGACAAGTATGGGATTAACTCTTTGCCCACGCGTCCTTCAAACGCGCATGTACACACTAACATATGGAGGTAACTGGAGAAGCTTTGTCAATGTTGGCAAACTTTCGCTGTGTGTGTTAATACAAGCAATGGGATTGTTTTCATGCCTAGAAATTAAAAAAAAAAAAACTCTTCTCTCCTCCTCCTCCTCCTCCTCCTCTTACTCCTCCTCCTCCATCTCTTCCTCCTCCTTTTCCTATCTTCCCCCTTTCCTTCCTCCTCCTTCTTTTTCTTCTTCGCTACACTAAATAGCCCGCTAATAAGTATATGACATACGAATTAATTAATTGATTAGCGAATGAATCAATGAATAAAGGAATGGATGAACGACTGAAAATTACTAAGACATGAATGAATGAATGACTAAATGACTCAATGAATGAATGAATGAAAACAGATAGATGCATAGAATACATGAAGAAACTAAGATATGCATTAATACATGAATGAGAAAATGAAAAATATGAATATATAGAAAACCATTAAAACACTAATGAATGAATGAATGAATGAATGAATGAAAGATTCTGTATGAAACACTTACAAAACCAGTTCCCTTCCGAAGCCGCTGTCACATCCGGTGACGAAGACATACCTGCACCTATGGTTACCGACCTTGAAGACCCGCAGCAGACGGTCCACAAGGAAGTACAGGAAGAGCAGGGTTAACCCAATGGTCCAGAACATGGTTGGCGAAGATCTCCAACGGGGAAGTGATGTCCACGATTATCTTCAACACAATCTCAGTTCAGCTTTTGGGGGAAAAGACAAAGGCATTTAATATATCAGCTTGTAACATTTTAATCTTTTTCATCTGGTAGTAAATGGTAGTAAAGAAGAAGAAGAAGAAGAAGAAGAAGAAGAAGAAGAAGAAGAAGAAGAAGAAGAAGAAGAGGTAAAAGAAGAAGAAGAAGAAGAAGAAGAAGAAGAAGAAGTAAATAAAATGCCTGTTCTGTGGCGAAGACGCTACTGACTCAGTTCGTAATCCCGCATAACGCGTTCGAAACACTGCTGCGGGCGATTTGGCAGCAGACCGCCTTGTGTTAGCTTTTTGTGAAATGGTATGGGTGCCGGTCATTCACAAAGCAATGGCAAATTACTTTAACGTAAACTTGCCCAGGAATTACGAACAGCCCAAAATGCTGGGTTTGACTGCTACTTCGTGTAAAGGATGTGCAACTAACTAACTTTTAAAATAAATGAAATATGAACTCAAGAATCATCATCGTTGCGCTCGGTACCTTCCCAGACGTGCTCTGTTGCATTCTTCAGTAGCCAGCGAAGAGCTCCCATGCTGATGGTACGGGTGGTAGTCTGATTGAATGGTCGTATATTAGTAGCAACAGCTTAAACTGACTGCTTGATGCTTTTTCATAAATGCGCAGACTGCGATTTAGCGCTATATATCACCATCATCTTGTGCCGTGTCTAAGAACATAAACCTGCCATAGATATGCACCATTGTTTTTAAAATGCACCTGACGAAACGCGGCGAGACACGCCAGACAGTAAATAATGCAACCTAGTGTATTTGTAGGCTCCGTAGCCTAAAGGCTTTCGAACGCTATTCGTGAACCGCTTACCACGCGTTCGAAACACAGCGGCGACCGATTTAGCATCAGACCGTGTCGCGCTGGGATTTTAACGTGTTGGTATGGGAACCGGTCGTTCAGAAAGCAATGGCAAACTACTGAATGTAAACTTGCCAAGACATCAACAACAGCAATAAAATGCTGGTGTTGACAGCGATGTCCTGTAAATAAGATACGCAACCAAAAAAAAGTGTATGTGGCTTCTGTGTAAGTCTGGGGACCGTTGTATTACCAGCAATATACCTCAGACGCAACCTCAATAACGGCTTACATAACCAGGTCAGAGCCTGGTTCTCTGTAGCACGGAGATCACAGTTCTGCGTGACTGCGGGATCAGATTCTTGTGCAGATGGCATGTTTGGATTGTCTTGCTCCAGCGAATACAAATATACTTGCAGCCTTAGACAGACGATGCCCTGTGCGTTGCCTTGTTCTATCTATACTCGCATGAACTGGCTGAATATCTGTGTTTCGAATTCTTTCAGAGGAGAGCAGAATAACAAGAATACAAAGTTACACACTGAATGCGTTATGCTGTTTTGACAAATCAGCAGTTGTTCCCGATTTGTTTATTCCACTGATGTATTATTATTGGGGGGGGGGGGCAGTTATGAAGGATATGAGAATCATCTGATGGTTGAACTAGGTCGGATTTATAAATAGACAAGACCATCTTTGACTACGTCGCTACACGGTCCTCCCAGTCTAAGGTCTAAGGAAGTTGGAAACAGTTCCACTGAGAGAGCAAAGATGTGGTCTCTTCTGTATACCCGAATAAATCAAGTGTTTGAACCCGCGCTCCATCATTGTTTCTAGTTCTGCTGTCGCTCTCCCCCTCTTTCTCTGTCTCTCTCTGTCTGTATCTCTCTCTATGTTTTTCTCTCTGTCTCTCTCTGTGTGTCGCTTTCTATATCTCTCTCTGTTTGTCTGTCTCTCTCTGGGTGTTTGTCTCTCTCTGTCTCTACTTCTCCCTGATCTTCTTCTTCTTCTTCTTCTTCTTCTTCTTCTTCTTCTTCTTCTTCTTCTTCTTCTTCTTCTTCTTCTTCTTCTTCTTCTTCTTCTTCTTCTTCTTCTTCTTCTTCTTCTTCTTCTTCTTCTTCTTCTTCTTGATGTAATTTTCTGTGTTTCGCTTGTCTCGTTGCTTGTATTAACATCATATTTGATTTATTCATGGTCTCTTTTACTCCATCTAACTAACTCTTGTTTTCTTGCCCTGTCGCCTTGTATCCCAATGTTTTCATGCAACTGTAGAACATCCCATCCGCTGGCTGATCTTTATGCATTACAATCAAATATCGGAACTTTCTTTGATGTTCTGTAAGATCATTAATAGATGATATCCCTACACTGGTTCCGAGTTTCTCACTTGTCTTTCTGTTTTCTTCTTCTTTATTGTTTTGTCCAGATGTGTGTCTCATCTCACGTGATGTGATTTTACGCCTGTGTTTCTAGGAGTATTCGTGTCTGGCATTGGTAACGCAGAGTTGGTACGAATAAAGCGCCTATCAGCTTCTTGTTTGATTGCGTGTTGATATTTAGATGTTTTAGAATATGTGCCATTTGATAATTAATACTGTGTAATTTCTATGTTGTTTCTATTTCTTTATCTGTTTCCTATCCTCTGTGATCACACTGCCCAGATACATGTACTCTCTAACTTGTTTTACTGATTTTCCATGTATAATTACGTTGTATTGCGATGGTGCCGTCGAATTGTCATAAAGTCTGTCTGTTCGATATTAATCTTCATATAGAATTTCTGACAGCAATTTTCAAGGCAATTTATATGGTGCTGGAGATCCGTATAGTTCGCATACAGTAAACTCTGGTCGTCTGCAAACAGCAGCACATTTAAACTCATTGGTGTTTTTATTTGCTTCTTTGGTAATCTTATCCATTTAGGTGATAAACAAAAGTGGTGATAAAACACATCCTTGTCTGATTCCCTATGTAACTTGGAACCAGTTTGTCAAGCCTACACTTGTGATAAAACACATCCTTGTCTGACTCCCTATGTAACTTGGAACCAGTTTGTCAAGCCTACTCTTGTGATAAAACACATCCTTGTCTGACTCCCTATGTAACTTGGAACCAGTTTGTCAAGCCTACACTTGTGATAAAACACATCCTTGTCTGACTCCCTATGTAACTTGGAACCAGTTTGTCAAGCCTACTCTTGTGATAAAACACATCCTTGTCTGACTCCCTATGTAACTTGGAACCAGTTTGTCAAGCCTACTCTTGTGATAAAACACATCCTTGTCTGACTCCCTATGTAACTTGGAACCAGTTTGTCAAGCCTACACTTGTGATAAAACACATCCTTGTCTGACTCCCTATGTAACTTGGAACCAGTTTGTCAAGCCTACTCTTGTGATAAAACACATCCTTGTCTGACTCCCTATGTAACTTGGAACCAGTTTGTCAAGCCTACTCTTGTGATAAAACACATCCTTGTCTGACTCCCTATGTAACTTGGAACCAGTTTGTCAAGCCTACTCTTGTGATAAAACACATCCTTGTCTGACTCCCTATGTAACTTGGAACCAGTTTGTCAAGCCTACTCTTGTGATAAAACACATCCTTGTCTGACTCCCTATGTAACTTGGAACCAGTTTGTCAAGCCTACACTTGTGATAAAACACATCCTTGTCTGACTCCCTATGTAACTTGGAACCAGTTTGTCAAGCCTACTCTTGTGATAAAACACATCCTTGTCTGACTCCCTATGTAACTTGGAACCAGTTTGTCAAGCCTACTCTTGTGATAAAACACATCCTTGTCTGACTCCCTATGTAACTTGGAACCAGTTTGTCAAGCCTACTCTTGTGATAAAACACATCCTTGTCTGACTCCCTATGTAACTTGGAACCAGTTTGTCAAGCCTACTCTTGTGATAAAACACATCCTTGTCTGACTCCCTATGTAACTTGGAACCAGTTTGTCAAGCCTACACTTGTGATAAAACACATCCTTGTCTGACTCCCTATGTAACTTGGAACCAGTTTGTCAAGCCTACTCTTGTGATAAAACACATCCTTGTCTGACTCCCTATGTAACTTGGAACCAGTTTGTCAAGCCTACTCTTGTGATAAAACACATCCTTGTCTGACTCCCTATGTAACTTGGAACCAGTTTGTCAAACCTACACTTGTTCTCGCTGCACATTCACTGTTTTGATACATAGCTCTGATGTTGTCCAACAGCTACCCAATTACACCGTTTTCTTCGTACACTTAGCACATACTAGTCCTATTTACTCGGTCAAAGGCTTTTTCTTGATCTATGAAAGGCACACTTAGTTCTTTGTTGTATTCTATACATTTTTCACTTATCTGTCCCGATGTAAAAAGGGCATCAATACATCCTCTTCCTTTTATAAAGCCAACTTGAGCGCCACTTAGAAGCGGTTCTGTGTGGTATCTTGTTCTCTGTCTTGTTCCATCCCATTTCTTACATGCGTGAAGTTACAAGAAAAGCTAAACTTATCCTAACACTTACATGCATCAAATTACAGGAACAACTTTGCTTATCCCATTACTTACATACGTCAAATTACAGGGTAAAATTTGCTTATCCTAGTACTTACATGAGAGCAATTAAAAGATAAAATTCGCTTATCCCAACACTTACAAGCATCAAATTATAAGGACAACTTCGCTGATCCCAGCACTTACAAACGTGAAATTATAAGGTAAACTTCGCTTATTCAAGCACCTCATTCATTCATTAATTCAGTAGCATATCCTTTGCAGAACCTCGCTCCCATAACAACCTTCCGGAAAACCTCCCGATCATGAGCAAGATGTCCCGCGTCCGATACACCCATCTGGAGATCAACCACCACATCCTGCACCCTTCTTCTCTTTGGCCTTCCTCTTCCTCTCTTCCCAGGCATATACCCATTCATTATTGTTGTCTCCAAACTTTCGTGACGTTTCAATTTTCTTTGTTTTATCGTCTTTAATAGCCAACCCTCTTCAATATTTAGCTCTTGAAGTATGGATGCATTTGTTCTTTTTCACCAAGATATTCTTAGAACTCGTCTATAACATTTATATTCAAGGGCATTTATGCGCTGTTCAACTTGTCTTGTAAGTGCCCAGGTCTCACAGACGTAAGTTGCAATGGGACAGATGCATGCTCTTAAAAATCTAATTTTTGTAGTTCTGTATGTCCCACTCCATAATTTATTCAGTTGTTTTAGTCTTTGAAGAGCAATTGATAGTCGTCGTTTAATTTCTTTTATTAAGTCACCGCTGTTGGTAATCAGTGACCCAAGATCTTCAAAATTGTCCACCACCTCCAAGTTTTCCTCATTAACATATATTTATTTCTCCATAGTAGTTTTATCTGTATGCATTATCTTTGTTTTTGCTATATTTAGATATAAGTTGTGATTTTCACTATTCCATTGGGTTGATGCTATTAGGTTTTCTATACCAGTCTGTGTTGTGGATAGCAATACTGTATCATCAGCATACCGAATCACTGGTATGTAATGGCCACCGATATTTAGGGCATCATATAGCTCCCTGTTTATATCATGTCTTACATTTCTCATTATATTTTCGGCGTACAGGTTAAAAAAATAGGGGGACAGCACAAATCCCTGACGGACTCCTTCCTTGATATCAAACCAATTTGATGTCTCGCCTAAAGCACCTACAAGCGCCAAATTATAAGCACAACTTCGCTGATCCCAGTACTTATAATGATGAAATTATAAGGACAACTTCACTTATTCAAGCACCTACAAGCATGAAATTATAAGGGCAGCTTCGCTTATCCAAGCACTTAACAAGCATGAAATTATAAGCATAACTTCGCTTATCCCAGTACGTACAAGCATGACATTATAAGGATAACTTCGCTTATCCCAACACTTAAATTATAAGGAAAACATCGCTGATGCCAACACTTAAATTGTAAGGAAAACTTCGCTGATGCCAACACTTAAATTGTAAGGAAAACTTCGCTGATCACAACACTTAAATTATAAGGAAAACTTCGCTGATGCCAACACTTAAATTGTAAGGAAAACTTCGCTGATGCCAACACTTAAATTGTAAGGAAAACTTCGCTGATACCAACACTTAAATTGTAAGGAAAACTTCGCTGATCCCAACACCTACAAGCACAAAATTATGAGGAAAACTTCGCTGATCCCAACACTTAAATTATAAGGAAAACTTCGCTGATGCCAACACTTAAATTGTAAGGAAAACTTCGCTGATGCCAACACTTAAATTGTAAGGAAAACTTCGCTGATCGAACACTTAAATTATAAGGAAAACTTCGCTGATACCAACACTTAAATTGTAAGGACAACTTAGCTGATGCCAACACTTAAATTATAAGGAAAACTTCGCTGATGCCAACACTTAAATTATAAGGAAAACTTCGCTGATGCCAACACTTAAATTGTAAGGGCAACTTCGCTGATGCCAACACTTAAATTATAAGGAAAATTTCGCTGATGCCAACACTTAAATTGTAAGGACAACTTCGCTGATGCCAACACTTAAATTGTAAGGAAAACTTCGCTGATCCCAATACCTACAAGCACGAAATTATGAGGAAAACTTCGCTGATCCCAACACTTAAATTATAAGGAAAACTTCTCTGATCCCAACACTTAAATTATGAGGAAAATTTCGCTGATCCCAACACCTACAAGCACGAAATTATGAGGAAAACTTCGCTGATCCCAGCCCTTATAAGCATTAAATTATAAGGAAAACTACGCTGATCCCAACCATTAAAGTAAAAGGAAAATTTCGTTGACCCCAACATTTAAATTATAAGGAAAACTTCTCTGATCCCAACATTTAAACTTCGCTGGTCCCAAAACTTACAAGCATGAAATTATAAGAAAAACTTCTCTGATCCCAAGCACTTACTAGCATGAGATTAGAAGGGAAACTTTGCTGGTCCCAGCGTCTTCCGGGGGAAATGAAACTGGTTGCAACTTCCGTAACTTTTGCACTTTTCATCACCCAGAACACTACAGGCGGGTCAAGACCAATGCTTCTGATTGGTCGATTTTTTAATGCTTAAAAATAACTCGTCTGTAAAAATTTTGCACTTTTCATCACCCAGAACACTACAGGCGGGTCAAGGCCAATGCATCTGATTGGTCGTTCTTTAATGCTTAAAAATAACACGTCTGTAAAAAAAAAAAAATGTCCGTGTCGATACGCATCAGGGATAATGTTATGAAAGTTATAGATTTGTGTGTTGAATTTTGGTTAGCCCAGGGAGGCTCAAGCTGTTGGTATAGTGGCGGGGCAGTTCGAAGATTTGGCTCACTAGTGGGCCATATGACTGACTGACACCTTGCCGTCTTGACAGGCGATAGTTTGTAAAATGGTGTTATACCGCCCCATAACACAAAGTCTGGGCTGAATTTAGAGACCGTGTGTTGTCCATGCAGCATGATCCTTCTCTCGGCCTGTCTAGTTTACTCCAGAGGACAGGTGACACCAATACGTCTGGAACAAGACAAGCTGTAGAAGCTGCCGGAACAGCAAAGCAATACTCTAACTGTCCGTCTGTCGGAGCTTCCATTATAGACCAGTTATCGACCAAGGCTTCGTGCCTGGTCTGCCCTGCCATGACATTTAGTCTTTAGGTTGCATTTCCTCGCACCAGGATAAGGCTTGTACCCTCGCAGTTGCACTCTTCCGCCCGAAGCCGTTGGCACCATGTGGGGTGTCGGGTTTGGTAAGCGCCGCCCAACATTCGGCACTAACAGAAGCAGGTAGTACCGTCTACTGAAGTGTGCTATAAATGAGTTTGCATCTGGCAAGGCTCCGGGTAAGGATGGGATTCCAATAGAGGTGATCAGGAGTGGGCAAGACACACTCGCTCTACAGATCCACCAGCTAATAGAGCTATGCTGGCGAGAAGGACAAGTCCCACAGGATTTCAAAGATTCAAACATCATAACGCTGTACAAGAACAAGGGAGATCGGAGCGACTGTAACAACTATAGGGGTATCTCACTTCTGTGTATTGTTGGGAAAGTATTTGCCAGAATTGTCCTGCGCAGACTTCAAGTCCTGGGAGATCAAGTCTACCCCGAATCACAGTGCGGCTTCCGTCAGAACCGGTCTACCATTGATATGATATTCTCATTGCGACAGATGCAAGAAAAATGCCGGGAACAAAATCAGCCACTGTTTATTGCCTTCATCGACCTCACAAAGGCATTCGATTTGGTCAGTCGTGAGGGTCTGTTCAAAGCACTAAAGAAGATTGGCTGCCCACCAACTCTTCTGTCCATTGTGGAATCGTTCCACACAGGCATGAAGGGTATAATCAAGTTTGATGGCTCAACTTCAGAAGAGTTTGAAATCAAGAGTGGAGTTAAGCAAGGTTGTGTACTAGCCCCCAACCTCTTTGGGATATACTTTTCACTTCTACTGAAATATGCCTTTCGTGATCAGGATGACGGTATATACATTCGCTCACGCTCATATGGTGGCCTCTATAATGCTCAGAGATTAAAGGCTAAGACCAAAATTAGCAGGGTACTAATCAGAGAGTTGCTTTTTGCGGATGATGCTGCGATTACGACCCACTCTGAGGAAGAATTACAACATCTACTGCATTCTCCAATGCTTGTTCTGAATTTGGTTTAACAATTAACAAAAAGAAGACACAGATTATGTCACAAGGTGCACATGGTGTACCATCAATCTTTATTGACGACGCCGAACTGGAGATAGTAGACCATTTTACATATCTAGGATCAAAGGTAAATAGCAAATTATCCCTCGATCAGGAAATCAACATCAGGATTGGCAAGGCAGCAACAACAATGAACATGTTAGCACAAAGAGTCTGGGAGAACAGGAAGCTTACTGCCAAAACAAAAGTCCTCGTCTACCAAGCCTGTGTCCTTAGTACTCTTCTTTATGGCAGTGAAACCTGGACAACTTACTCACGCCAAGAGAAACGTTTAAACAGCTTTCATATGCGGTGTCTGCGAAGAATACTTGGTATTAAGTGGCAAGACAAAATCACAAATACTGAAGTATTGGAAAGATCAGGTTGTGTACGGTGTATTCCATGCTCAGTCTTCGTAGACTTAGATGGATAGGACACGTTAGGAGGATGGATGATGGTAGAATACCAAAGGACATCTTTTTTGGTGAATTACAGACGGGTAGGAGATCTCAGGGTCGGCCTCTACTACGATACAAAGATGTATGTAAGCGGGACATGATTGATACAGGCATTGATAATGCACATTGGGAACACGTCGCCGCTGAACGTGTTGCTTGGAGGGCAACTATCAGAAATGGAATAAAGACAAAGGAGAAAATTATTGCAGATAAAGCACACACAGAGCGTGAGAGATGTAAGATGGTGCAAAATGGTGGAAATGACCATGTTTTCACATGCACCTACTGTGGGCAAACATTTGCAGCAAGAATTGGCCTTATCAGCCACACTCGCCACCGCCATGGATCGTAGTTATTAAGCCTTTTTGTAGCACAATGTACTAAACTATCGTCTGTCAAGACGGAAAGGTGCCACTGTAATGTAATGTAATTTATATAGTCTAGTCAGCGCTGGATGTGTCATGTGGTCAGTATCGCGCTGGTCGTCTTTACTTCTCAGGACATTTTCTGGTACCCATTGTTGGCTGGGTCGTCCTGGGAAGCAAATTACCCCCCCCCCCCCCGAAAAAAAAAAAAAAAAAAAAAAAAACAGCCTGACCAGAGATCCACCAGGCAAGTCTGACCACGGATCCAGCAGACAAGCCTGTTAGCCACTGAGTTACCAAAGCTCTCCAATCGTCTTCTTATTCTGCCCTGTGTCCCCATTGTAGCATAATCCCTCAAATAACTCCCCCCAGGCTCCTCCTTGCTGTTGCTATCTCACACAACTTCGTCCATGACCTCTCTAAATGAGTCATCTGCCTGTAATGATCTTCTCCGTGTGTTTTAGGTCTCCCAGCATTTAGTTTGTCTTATGGGTCCCAGACAAAGGGCTGTCTAATTTCTCAGGTGTTCACATGCTGTGTCTGTGTCTTCATGGAAGGCGTGATATGCTTTATCGCACTGCTAACTGAGGTCTTTTTCTTTCGACCTTCAAACTCCATAGGGGCGGAGTAGTAGCTCAACTAACTCACTTAAACCTTCCTATCCTTAGCTATCCCATAGAGAGATCGTCTTCTGGTTATTTTACCCTGTGTATTCCAGATGAAATCCATTATAGTTGTACTATGGTACTATGCTTACTGAGAATGCAAACAGTAATTGCTGTATCCAGTTAGACTACAAGTGATTCACTCATTCAAACATCTGTTCACTCCGACTGGAGTCACATCAACCTAAAATATATCATCATCATTATCGTAGTGGACGTGTTGGTTTAATGGTTAAAACATTACGCGGAAAATTACATGAGCGCGGTTGCACATTGGTTCGATGCAGCTCTGTTCGTGTACATTAATCGTGAAAAAAAAAGTGGGTAAAAGTACCGGAAGACATGTCGAGCTGACACAAGGTAATAGTAACACTAGGCCGTGAGTGCAGAGAGCAGACAGGAGGCCGCACAGTGTTTGAGGTGCAACAACTGATCTAGGGCAACAGACATCAATCTGTCACAGTGATCTACACCGATGGATCAGTGGTGAGAAACAGACCTAGTGGTTGGGGTTTCATTGCGAAGGCTAATAGGTGATGCTTGAAAAAGTAGAGTGTGACATATGAGACTACGACTTCCAGCATAATAATGGTGGTGGAAGCAATAACAGCAGCCTTCCGATATTTTGAGATGACCGCCGCAACACACATTGCATTCATTGCGGACCTACTGAGTATGCTTAGTAAGGTGGACAATGGAATGTTTCACGTGGAATGGCTTGCTTCGCTTCGAAGGTCAAAGACTGTGAGAATTGTATGGATTTTCTGCCGTGGTCATGCGGGTGTGCTGGGGAAGGAACAGGCTGATAGGCTGGCAGGGAATGCACCTCTTGATGGTAGATTACCAATGGACAAGGGAGAGGTGGTCGGGCGCCTGTGGGACCATGTGAAACAACGCGTGTGAGAATGTCATGAGTGCAGTAACGTCGATTCTTAGCTCATAACTCATAACTCTTTTCGTGTGCTGAGGGAGAGTAAAACTGTCGACCAATTTCTCCGTACACTCCGGTCAAGTCATTAGTCATTATTCGCGATTCCAACTTCACAGCAACGGGTAGTCCCCATTATGCTCCATTCCTGTGCCAGTGAATATCACACAAAATGCTCCTCACTGCCCCATGTGAGAAGTGGAACAGACATGAGTCTCGACAGACCAACAGCCCGCACAGGTACACTGTGCATCATGCCTCCGCCAGAATGCCATCACAAAATTCCTCCACGAAAAATACACTTCATCTACGATGGAAGCGGCAGTCACTAGAAAACTAGCAGCCATACATTACTGCATAAGGCAAATCAGTCAGTTCTGTGACAAAGCCGGTCGCCATTTTTCCGAACATGCAGTTCACGCTACCAACAACCGCGGACAGATATAAAAGTGTTTCACTGTGCATAATGCCGCCGCCAGGATGCCAACACAAAAGTCCTCCACGAGAAAAAAAAAAAAAACACTCTGGTCTACAAAAATGTAATAGTCTTAACACATAGCATACTCACAGCAGCTTCCTTGTATTTGACTTTTATTTTCTTAAATCATATTAGTATTATCATCATCAGCATTATTATCATCATCACGTGCCAGATCCGACGATCGATGAACTCCACACCAAAAAAAAAAAAAAAAAAAAAAACAACCTCTCTCTGAGTTCTTGAAACGTACGGCTGCTCATGATCGTCCGTGCCCTCTGTCAACCCCTCCAGCATTATTCTGCCCTCGACGTCCTCTTCTTCTAATACTCACTGTCTTCCCTACTGTCAGAACTTTCTTCGGATGTTTTAAAATTTTATTGGTCACAAACGTCACCAAAAACCATTATGTAGACTGCCACTGAGACATTGTTTGGAAAATGTTCTCCACTCGTATACCAATTGGCGCGTGTGTATTGTGTGTGTACGCGCTTGCGGGTGTGTAATTTTATGTACGTGATAGTGTATACGCGAGTATGTTGCTTGAGTACCGCCGCATGTGTGTGTGTATGTGTGCACGCGTATATGCGTGTGCGTAATTTTATGTACGTAATAGTGTGTGCGTGAGTGTATTGTTTATTTGTACGCTGCGCATGTGTGTGTGTGTATGCGCACGCATCTGCGTGTACGCAATTATATGTACGTAAAAGCGGGAGCGCTTGTGTAGTGCTTGTGTGCCTGTGTGTGCGTGTGTATCGCACGTGTGTTTGAGTGCGTTTACGCTCGCTCAAACACCATCCTGGCACACAATATTTTAATTCGAAATAAACTCGATGCTATAACACTTTTCAGGAACATTCAATAGTGAGGTATATCTAGATTGCATCTGCACATGTTCAGCACACTCAGCTTATCCTATAACACAGTAAGCTCCTGCCGTCTATTGGCTTCGCACAATTCACTGTTACGTTCTCTTCTCAGTCCGTGAATCTAACCACCTCCTCTGAGTCTCCTCTCTCCGGACTCAGCTCCCCTCACTGGTCCAGAACTCAGAACTCCGCTCTCTAAAAACCACCAGGCAGAATTGTCCATAACTCCGCCACAACTCAACTCTGAATGTCACTATCTTGGCTGGTGTCCCTCACTCAGCCCAAAATCAACTACCGCTGAAAGCCTGGCTAAGTCTCCAATAC
The DNA here is from genome assembly GCA_963921405.1 of Cepaea hortensis. Taxonomy (NCBI): domain Eukaryota; kingdom Metazoa; phylum Mollusca; class Gastropoda; order Stylommatophora; family Helicidae; genus Cepaea; species Cepaea hortensis. Next base: position 35,945,374 of record OY992897.1, on the reverse strand, counting down.
TTATCCTCAGAATCATCTGTCCCCGTTAATTCTCCCTGACTTAAATCCACGATTGTCCTCAGGGCCGGATTTAGACTTAATAAGGCCCTAAGCTATTTGAAATATGGGGCCCTTTATAAGTCCAGATATTATATGTCAGTGACAAATATGATTTTCGGATACCTAGAGGGTTAAACTGAAATACAATTAAGAAGTATATTGATAGTGAAATAATAAATCTTTAACTTAAAATCATTTTTATTCATAACAAACTTAAAAATGCAAACTCTGGTAAAAAGAAACAAAAGTTCTTTTAAAAGGCACAATTTACAAAGGCTTATTATCTAATCTCTTGAAACATGTTATAAGGATTAAGGAATTATATTAAACTAAAATATTTTCTTTCTTGCCTTTGCCAGAGCAAAGTCACTGATGACATCATCAAATGATAAACTGCGTAGTTTGTCGCTTTCTATGCACATGAGACTGAGGGAACATAATTTATCTTGAGTCATTGTTGTTCTAAATTCATTTTTTGTATCCTTTTCAGCTGAGAAAAAGATCTTTCTCCAGAGCAATTTGCAACCATCATACTAAGAAACAATCTCAAAATTGCTTCTACATTAGGGAATGCTGATTGGACACGATCGTTAAATATTACCCTATACAGATCCTGATGTGTCAGACTATCTTGTTCCGCTGAACTATGGGCTTGACTATGTCTAACATATTGATGAAAATGCTTGACTTCTCCTACAAGATTCATGTCCACATCTTCAGGATATGTTTGGCATAAAGCACTAACTCCTTCATGAATATCTTCTTCTGTAGCTTCTAGTGTTGTTAAGAATGAAAACTTTTTTGCAGCATCATTGTATACTGAGGCCCTCTGTGCCAGACTTGACTCTAATGCATCCATCACAGGTATAAATGTTTTGATTCTGAACTTGTCTCTTGGCTCAAGGTTCTCTAAAGCATCATCTTCATCATCATTGATATGCCTTCTTCTATATCTTCTTTTCTTGTAATCAACATCAGGCATTTTTTTCTTTGCATCTTCTTCAAAATGATCGAAAAGATCCCTGGAACCTTTAACAAAATTCGAAAGTGAAACTGGTTGCAACTTCCGTAACTTTTGCACTTTTCATCACCCAGAACACTACAGGCGGGTCAAGACCAATGCTTCTGATTGGTCGATTTTTTAATGCTTAAAAATAACTCGTCTGTAAAAATTTTGCACTTTTCATCACCCAGAACACTACAGGCGGGTCAAGGCCAATGCTTCTGATTGGTCGTTCTTTAATGCTTAAAAATAACTCGTCTGTAAAAAAAAAAAAATGTCCGTGTCGATACGCATCAGGGATAATGTTATGAAAGTTATAGATTTGTGTGTTGAATTTTGGTTAGCCCAGGGAGGCTCAAGCTGTTGGTATAGTGGCGGGGCAGTTCGAAGATTTGGCTCACTAGTGGGCCATATGACTGACTGACACCTTGCCGTCTTGACAGGCGATAGTTTGTAAAATGGTGTTATACCGCCCCATAACACAAAGTCTGGGCTGAATTTAGAGACCGTGTGTTGTCCATGCAGCATGATCCTTCTCTCGGCCTGTCTAGTTTACTCCAGAGGACAGGTGACACCAATACGTCTGGAACAAGACAAGCTGTAGAAGCTGCCGGAACAGCAAAGCAATACTCTAACTGTCCGTCTGTCGGAGCTTCCATTATAGACCAGTTATCGACCAAGGCTTCGTGCCTGGTCTGCCCTGCCATGACATTTAGTCTTTAGGTTGCATTTCCTCGCACCAGGATAAAGCTTGTACCCTCGCAGTTGCACTCTTCCGCCCGAAGCCGTTGGCACCATGTGGGGTGTCGGGTTTGGTAAGCGCCGCCCAACATTCGGCACTAACAGAAGCAGGTAGTACCGTCTACTGAAGTGTGCTATAAATGAGCTTGCATCTGGCAAGGCTCCAGGTAAGGATGGGATTCCAATAGAGGTGATCAGGAGTGGGCAAGACACACTCGCTCTACAGATCCACCAGCTAACAGAGCTATGCTGGCGAGAAGGACAAGTCCCACAGGATTTCAAAGATTCAAACATCATAACGCTGTACAAGAACAAGGGAGATCGGAGCGACTGTAACAACTATAGGGGTATCTCACTTCTGTGTATTGTTGGGAAAGTATTTGCCAGAATTGTTCTGCGCAGACTTCAAGTCCTGGGAGATCAAGTCTACCCCGAATCACAGTGCGGCTTCCGTCAGAACCGGTCTACCATTGATATGATATTCTCATTGCGACAGATGCAAGAAAAATGCCGGGAACAAAATCAGCCACTGTTTATTGCCTTCATCGACCTCACAAAGGCATTCGATTTGGTCAGTCGTGAGGGTCTGTTCAAAGCACTAAAGAAGATTGGCTGCCCACCAACTCTTCTGTCCATTGTGGAATCGTTCCACACAGGCATGAAGGGTATAATCAAGTTTGATGGCTCAACTTCAGAAGAGTTTGAAATCAAGAGTGGAGTTAAGCAAGGTTGTGTACTAGCCCCCAACCTCTTTGGGATATACTTTTCACTTCTACTGAAATATGCCTTTCGTGATCAGGATGACGGTATATACATTCACTCACGCTCAGATGGTGGCCTCTATAATGCTCAGAGATTAAAGGCTAAGACTAAAATTAGCAGGGTACTAATCAGAGAGTTGCTTTTTTTGCGGATGATGCTGCGATTACGACCCACTCTGAGGAAGAATTACAACATCTACTATCTGCATTCTCCAATGCTTGTTCTGAATTTGGTTTAACAATTAACAAAAAGAAGACACAGATTATGTCACAAGGTGCACATGGTGTACCATCAATCTTTATTGACGACGTCCTCTTCTTCTAATACTCACTGTCTTCCCTACTGTCAGAACTTTCTTCGGATGTTTTAAAATTTTATTGGTCACAAACGTCACCAAAAACCATTATGTAGACTGCCACTGAGACATTCTTTGGAAAATGTTCTCCACTCGTATACCAATTGGCGCGTGTGTATTGTGTGTGTACGCGCTTGCGGGTGTGTAATTTTATGTACGTGATAGTGTATACGCGAGTATGTTGCTTGAGTACCGCCGCATGTGTGTGTGTATGTGTGCACGCGTATATGCGTGTGCGTAATTTTATGTACGTAATAGTGTGTGCGTGAGTGTATTGTTTATTTGTACGCTGCGCATGTGTGTGTGTGTGTGTGTATGCGCACGCATCTGCGTGTACGCAATTATATGTACGTAAAAGCGGGAGCGCTTGTGTAGTGCTTGTGTGCCTGTGTGTGCGTGTGTATCGCACGTGTGTTTGAGTGCGTTTACGCTCGCTCAAACACCATCCCGCTCACACAATATTTTAATTCGAAACAAACTCGATGCTATAACACTTTTCAGGAACATTCAACAGTGAGGTATATCTAGATTGCATCTGCACATGTTCAGCACACTCAGCTTATCCTATAACACAGTAAGCTCCTGCCGTCTATTGGCTTCGCACAATTCACTGTTACGTTCTCTTCTCAGTCCGTGAATCTAACCACCTCCTCTGAGTCTCCTCTCTCCGGACTCAGCTCCCCTCACTGGTCCAGAACTCAGAACTCCGCTCTCTAAAAACCACCAGGCAGAATTGTCCATAACTCCGCCACAACTCAACTCTGAATGTCACTATCTTGGCTGGTGTCCCTCACTCAGCCCAAAATCAACTACCGCTGAAAGCCTGGCTAAGTCTCCAATACTTATCCTCAGAATCATCTGTCCCCGTTAATTCTCCCTGACATAAATCCACGATTGTCCTCAGGGCCGGATTTAGACTTAATAAGGCCCTAAGCTATTTGAAATATGGGGCCCTTTATAAGTCCAGATATTCTATGTCAGTGACAAATATGATTTTCGGATACCTAGAGGGTTAAACTGAAATACAATTAAGAAGTATATTGATAGTGAAATAATAAATCTTTAACTTAAAATCATTTTTATTCATAACAAACTTAAAAATGCAAACTCTGGTAAAAAGAAACAAAAGTTCTTTTAAAAGGCACAATTTACAAAGGCTTATTATCTAATCTCTTGAAACATGTTATAAGGATTAAGGAATTATATTAAACTAAAATATTTTCTTTCTTGCCTTTGCCAGAGCAAAGTCACTGATGACATCATCAAATGATAAACTGCGTAGTTTGTCGCTTTCTATGCACATGAGACTGAGGGAACATAATTTATCTTGAGTCATTGTTGTTCTAAATTCATTTTTTGTATCCTTTTCAGCTGAGAAAAAGATCTTTCTCCAGAGCAATTTGCAACCATCATACTAAGAAACAATCTCAAAATTGCTTCTACATTAGGGAATGCTGATTGGACACGATCGTTAAATATTACCCTATACAGATCCTGATGTGTCAGACTATCTTGTTCCGCTGAACTATGGGCTTGACTATGTCTAACATATTGATGAAAATGCTTGACTTCTCCTACAAGATTCATGTCCACATCTTCAGGATATGTTTGGCATAAAGCACTAACTCCTTCATGAATATCTTCTTCTGTAGCTTCTAGTGTTGTTAAGAATGAAAACTTTTTTGCAGCATCATTGTATACTGAGGCCCTCTGTGCCAGACTTGACTCTAATGCATCCATCACAGGTATAAATGTTTTGATTCTGAACTTGTCTCTTGGCTCAAGGTTCTCTAAAGCATCATCTTCATCATCATTGATATGCCTTCTTCTATATCTTCTTTTCTTGTAATCAACATCAGGCATTTTTTTCTTTGCATCTTCTTCAAAATGATCGAAAAGATCCCTGGAACCTTTAACAAAATTCGAAAGTGAAACTGGTTGCAACTTCCGTAACTTTTGCACTTTTCATCACCCAGAACACTACAGGCGGGTCAAGACCAATGCTTCTGATTGGTCGATTTTTTAATGCTTAAAAATAACTCGTCTGTAAAAATTTTGCACTTTTCATCACCCAGAACACTACAGGCGGGTCAAGGCCAATGCTTCTGATTGGTCGTTCTTTAATGCTTAAAAATAACTCGTCTGTAAAAAAAAAAAAATGTCCGTGTCGATACGCATCAGGGATAATGTTATGAAAGTTATAGATTTGTGTGTTGAATTTTGGTTAGCCCAGGGAGGCTCAAGCTGTTGGTATAGTGGCGGGGCAGTTCGAAGATTTGGCTCACTAGTGGGCCATATGACTGACTGACACCTTGCCGTCTTGACAGGCGATAGTTTGTAAAATGGTGTTATACCGCCCCATAACACAAAGTCTGGGCTGAATTTAGAGACCGTGTGTTGTCCATGCAGCATGATCCTTCTCTCGGCCTGTCTAGTTTACTCCAGAGGACAGGTGACACCAATACGTCTGGAACAAGACAAGCTGTAGAAGCTGCCGGAACAGCAAAGCAATACTCTAACTGTCCGTCTGTCGGAGCTTCCATTATAGACCAGTTATCGACCAAGGCTTCGTGCCTGGTCTGCCCTGCCATGACATTTAGTCTTTAGGTTGCATTTCCTCGCACCAGGATAAAGCTTGTACCCTCGCAGTTGCACTCTTCCGCCCGAAGCCGTTGGCACCATGTGGGGTGTCGGGTTTGGTAAGCGCCGCCCAACATTCGGCACTAACAGAAGCAGGTAGTACCGTCTACTGAAGTGTGCTATAAATGAGCTTGCATCTGGCAAGGCTCCAGGTAAGGATGGGATTCCAATAGAGGTGATCAGGAGTGGGCAAGACACACTCGCTCTACAGATCCACCAGCTAACAGAGCTATGCTGGCGAGAAGGACAAGTCCCACAGGATTTCAAAGATTCAAACATCATAACGCTGTACAAGAACAAGGGAGATCGGAGCGACTGTAACAACTATAGGGGTATCTCACTTCTGTGTATTGTTGGGAAAGTATTTGCCAGAATTGTTCTGCGCAGACTTCAAGTCCTGGGAGATCAAGTCTACCCCGAATCACAGTGCGGCTTCCGTCAGAACCGGTCTACCATTGATATGATATTCTCATTGCGACAGATGCAAGAAAAATGCCGGGAACAAAATCAGCCACTGTTTATTGCCTTCATCGACCTCACAAAGGCATTCGATTTGGTCAGTCGTGAGGGTCTGTTCAAAGCACTAAAGAAGATTGGCTGCCCACCAACTCTTCTGTCCATTGTGGAATCGTTCCACACAGGCATGAAGGGTATAATCAAGTTTGATGGCTCAACTTCAGAAGAGTTTGAAATCAAGAGTGGAGTTAAGCAAGGTTGTGTACTAGCCCCCAACCTCTTTGGGATATACTTTTCACTTCTACTGAAATATGCCTTTCGTGATCAGGATGACGGTATATACATTCACTCACGCTCAGATGGTGGCCTCTATAATGCTCAGAGATTAAAGGCTAAGACTAAAATTAGCAGGGTACTAATCAGAGAGTTGCTTTTTTTGCGGATGATGCTGCGATTACGACCCACTCTGAGGAAGAATTACAACATCTACTATCTGCATTCTCCAATGCTTGTTCTGAATTTGGTTTAACAATTAACAAAAAGAAGACACAGATTATGTCACAAGGTGCACATGGTGTACCATCAATCTTTATTGACGACGTCCTCTTCTTCTAATACTCACTGTCTTCCCTACTGTCAGAACTTTCTTCGGATGTTTTAAAATTTTATTGGTCACAAACGTCACCAAAAACCATTATGTAGACTGCCACTGAGACATTCTTTGGAAAATGTTCTCCACTCGTATACCAATTGGCGCGTGTGTATTGTGTGTGTACGCGCTTGCGGGTGTGTAATTTTATGTACGTGATAGTGTATACGCGAGTATGTTGCTTGAGTACCGCCGCATGTGTGTGTGTATGTGTGCACGCGTATATGCGTGTGCGTAATTTTATGTACGTAATAGTGTGTGCGTGAGTGTATTGTTTATTTGTACGCTGCGCATGTGTGTGTGTGTGTGTGTATGCGCACGCATCTGCGTGTACGCAATTATATGTACGTAAAAGCGGGAGCGCTTGTGTAGTGCTTGTGTGCCTGTGTGTGCGTGTGTATCGCACGTGTGTTTGAGTGCGTTTACGCTCGCTCAAACACCATCCCGCTCACACAATATTTTAATTCGAAACAAACTCGATGCTATAACACTTTTCAGGAACATTCAACAGTGAGGTATATCTAGATTGCATCTGCACATGTTCAGCACACTCAGCTTATCCTATAACACAGTAAGCTCCTGCCGTCTATTGGCTTCGCACAATTCACTGTTACGTTCTCTTCTCAGTCCGTGAATCTAACCACCTCCTCTGAGTCTCCTCTCTCCGGACTCAGCTCCCCTCACTGGTCCAGAACTCAGAACTCCGCTCTCTAAAAACCACCAGGCAGAATTGTCCATAACTCCGCCACAACTCAACTCTGAATGTCACTATCTTGGCTGGTGTCCCTCACTCAGCCCAAAATCAACTACCGCTGAAAGCCTGGCTAAGTCTCCAATACTTATCCTCAGAATCATCTGTCCCCGTTAATTCTCCCTGACATAAATCCACGATTGTCCTCAGGGCCGGATTTAGACTTAATAAGGCCCTAAGCTATTTGAAATATGGGGCCCTTTATAAGTCCAGATATTCTATGTCAGTGACAAATATGATTTTCGGATACCTAGAGGGTTAAACTGAAATACAATTAAGAAGTATATTGATAGTGAAATAATAAATCTTTAACTTAAAATCATTTTTATTCATAACAAACTTAAAAATGCAAACTCTGGTAAAAAGAAACAAAAGTTCTTTTAAAAGGCACAATTTACAAAGGCTTATTATCTAATCTCTTGAAACATGTTATAAGGATTAAGGAATTATATTAAACTAAAATATTTTCTTTCTTGCCTTTGCCAGAGCAAAGTCACTGATGACATCATCAAATGATAAACTGCGTAGTTTGTCGCTTTCTATGCACATGAGACTGAGGGAACATAATTTATCTTGAGTCATTGTTGTTCTAAATTCATTTTTTGTATCCTTTTCAGCTGAGAAAAAGATCTTTCTCCAGAGCAATTTGCAACCATCATACTAAGAAACAATCTCAAAATTGCTTCTACATTAGGGAATGCTGATTGGACACGATCGTTAAATATTACCCTATACAGATCCTGATGTGTCAGACTATCTTGTTCCGCTGAACTATGGGCTTGACTATGTCTAACATATTGATGAAAATGCTTGACTTCTCCTACAAGATTCATGTCCACATCTTCAGGATATGTTTGGCATAAAGCACTAACTCCTTCATGAATATCTTCTTCTGTAGCTTCTAGTTTTGTTAAGAATGAAAACTTTTTTGCAGCATCATTGTATACTGAGGCCCTCTGTGCCAGACTTGACTCTAATGCATCCATCACAGGTATAAATGTTTTGATTCTGAACTTGTCTCTTGGCTCAAGGTTCTCTAAAGCATCATCTTCATCATCATTGATATGCCTTCTTCTATATCTTCTTTTCTTGTAATCAACATCAGGCATTTTTTTCTTTGCATCTTCTTCAAAATGATCGAAAAGATCCCTGGAACCTTTAACAAAATTCGAAAGTGAAACTGGTTGCAACTTCCGTAACTTTTGCACTTTTCATCACCCAGAACACTACAGGCGGGTCAAGACCAATGCTTCTGATTGGTCGATTTTTTAATGCTTAAAAATAACTCGTCTGTAAAAATTTTGCACTTTTCATCACCCAGAACACTACAGGCGGGTCAAGGCCAATGCTTCTGATTGGTCGTTCTTTAATGCTTAAAAATAACTCGTCTGTAAAAAAAAAAAAAAATGTCCGTGTCGATACGCATCAGGGATAATGTTATGAAAGTTATAGATTTGTGTGTTGAATTTTGGTTAGCCCAGGGAGGCTCAAGCTGTTGGTATAGTGGCGGGGCAGTTCGAAGATTTGGCTCACTAGTGGGCCATATGACTGACTGACACCTTGCCGTCTTGACAGGCGATAGTTTGTAAAATGGTGTTATACCGCCCCATAACACAAAGTCTGGGCTGAATTTAGAGACCGTGTGTTGTCCATGCAGCATGATCCTTCTCTCGGCCTGTCTAGTTTACTCCAGAGGACAGGTGACACCAATACGTCTGGAACAAGACAAGCTGTAGAAGCTGCCGGAACAGCAAAGCAATACTCTAACTGTCCGTCTGTCGGAGCTTCCATTATAGACCAGTTATCGACCAAGGCTTCGTGCCTGGTCTGCCCTGCCATGACATTTAGTCTTTAGGTTGCATTTCCTCGCACCAGGATAAGGCTTGTACCCTCGCAGTTGCACTCTTCCGCCCGAAGCCGTTGGCACCATGTGGGGTGTCGGGTTTGGTAAGCGCCGCCCAACATTCGGCACTAACAGAAGCAGGTAGTACCGTCTACTGAAGTGTGCTATAAATGAGCTTGCATCTGGCAAGGCTCCAGGTAAGGATGGGATTCCAATAGAGGTGATCAGGAGTGGGCAAGACACACTCGCTCTACAGATCCACCAGCTAATAGAGCTATGCTGGCGAGAAGGACAAGTCCCACAGGATTTCAAAGATTCAAACATCATAACGCTGTACAAGAACAAGGGAGATCGGAGCGACTGTAACAACTATAGGGGTATCTCACTTCTGTGTATTGTTGGGAAAGTATTTGCCAGAATTGTTCTGCGCAGACTTCAAGTCCTGGGAGATCAAGTCTACCCCGAATCACAGTGCGGCTTCCGTCAGAACCGGTCTACCATTGATATGATATTCTCATTGCGACAGATGCAAGAAAAATGCCGGGAACAAAATCAGCCACTGTTTATTGCCTTCATCGACCTCACAAAGGCATTCGATTTGGTCAGTCGTGAGGGTCTGTTCAAAGCACTAAAGAAGATTGGCTGCCCACCAACTCTTCTGTCCATTGTGGAATCGTTCCACACAGGCATGAAGGGTATAATCAAGTTTGATGGCTCAACTTCAGAAGAGTTTGAAATCAAGAGTGGAGTTAAGCAAGGTTGTGTACTAGCCCCCAACCTCTTTGGGATATACTTTTCACTTCTACTGAAATATGCCTTTCGTGATCAGGATGACGGTATATACATTCACTCACGCTCAGATGGTGGCCTCTATAATGCTCAGAGATTAAAGGCTAAGACTAAAATTAGCAGGGTACTAATCAGAGAGTTGCTTTTTGCGGATGATGCTGCGATTACGACCCACTCTGAGGAAGAATTACAACATCTACTGTCTGCATTCTCCAATGCTTGTTCTGAATTTGGTTTAACAATTAACAAAAAGAAGACACAGATTATGTCACAAGGTGCACATGGTGTACCATCAATCTTTATTGACGACGTCCTCTTCTTCTAATACTCACTGTCTTCCCTACTGTCAGAACTTTCTTCGGATGTTTTAAAATTTTATTGGTCACAAACGTCACCAAAAACCATTATGTAGACTGCCACTGAGACATTCTTTGGAAAATGTTCTCCACTCGTATACCAATTGGCGCGTGTGTATTGTGTGTGTACGCGCTTGCGGGTGTGTAATTTTATGTACGTGATAGTGTATACGCGAGTATGTTGCTTGAGTACCGCCGCATGTGTGTGTGTATGTGTGCACGCGTATATGCGTGTGCGTAATTTTATGTACGTAATAGTGTGTGCGTGAGTGTATTGTTTATTTGTACGCTGCGCATGTGTGTGTGTGTGTGTGTATGCGCACGCATCTGCGTGTACGCAATTATATGTACGTAAAAGCGGGAGCGCTTGTGTAGTGCTTGTGTGCCTGTGTGTGCGTGTGTATCGCACGTGTGTTTGAGTGCGTTTACGCTCGCTCAAACACCATCCTGGCAGACAATATTTTAATTCGAAATAAACTCGATGCTATAACACTTTTCAGGAACATTCAACAGTGAGGTATATCTAGATTGCATCTGCACATGTTCAGCACACTCAGCTTATCCTATAACACAGTAAGCTCCTGCCGTCTATTGGCTTCGCACAATTCACTGTTACGTTCTCTTCTCAGTCCGTGAATCTAACCACCTCCTCTGAGTCTCCTCTCTCCGGACTCAGCTCCCCTCACTGGTCCAGAACTCAGAACTCCGCTCTCTAAAAACCACCAGGCAGAATTGTCCATAACTCCGCCACAACTCAACTCTGAATGTCACTATCTTGGCTGGTGTCCCTCACTCAGCCCAAAATCAACTACCGCTGAAAGCCTGGCTAAGTCTCCAATACTTATCCTCAGAATCATCTGTCCCCGTTAATTCTCCCTGACTTAAATCCACGATTGTCCTCAGGGCCGGATTTAGACTTAATAAGGCCCTAAGCTATTTGAAATATGGGGCCCTTTATAAGTCCAGATATTATATGTCAGTGACAAATATGATTTTCGGATACCTAGAGGGTTAAACTGAAATACAATTAAGAAGTATATTGATAGTGAAATAATAAATCTTTAACTTAAAATCATTTTTATTCATAACAAACTTAAAAATGCAAACTCTGGTAAAAAGAAACAAAAGTTCTTTTAAAAGGCACAATTTACAAAGGCTTATTATCTAATCTCTTGAAACATGTTATAAGGATTAAGGAATTATATTAAACTAAAATATTTTCTTTCTTGCCTTTGCCAGAGCAAAGTCACTGATGACATCATCAAATGATAAACTGCGTAGTTTGTCGCTTTCTATGCACATGAGACTGAGGGAACATAATTTATCTTGAGTCATTGTTGTTCTAAATTCATTTTTTGTATCCTTTTCAGCTGAGAAAAAGATCTTTCTCCAGAGCAATTTGCAACCATCATACTAAGAAACAATCTCAAAATTGCTTCTACATTAGGGAATGCTGATTGGACACGATCGTTAAATATTACCCTATACAGATCCTGATGTGTCAGACTATCTTGTTCCGCTGAACTATGGGCTTGACTATGTCTAACATATTGATGAAAATGCTTGACTTCTCCTACAAGATTCATGTCCACATCTTCAGGATATGTTTGGCATAAAGCACTAACTCCTTCATGAATATCTTCTTCTGTAGCTTCTAGTGTTGTTAAGAATGAAAACTTTTTTGCAGCATCATTGTATACTGAGGCCCTCTGTGCCAGACTTGACTCTAATGCATCCATCACAGGTATAAATGTTTTGATTCTGAACTTGTCTCTTGGCTCAAGGTTCTCTAAAGCATCATCTTCATCATCATTGATATGCCTTCTTCTATATCTTCTTTTCTTGTAATCAACATCAGGCATTTTTTTCTTTGCATCTTCTTCAAAATGATCGAAAAGATCCCTGGAACCTTTAACAAAATTCGAAAGTGAAACTGGTTGCAACTTCCGTAACTTTTGCACTTTTCATCACCCAGAACACTACAGGCGGGTCAAGACCAATGCTTCTGATTGGTCGATTTTTTAATGCTTAAAAATAACTCGTCTGTAAAAATTTTGCACTTTTCATCACCCAGAACACTACAGGCGGGTCAAGGCCAATGCTTCTGATTGGTCGTTCTTTAATGCTTAAAAATAACTCGTCTGTAAAAAAAAAAAAATGTCCGTGTCGATACGCATCAGGGATAATGTTATGAAAGTTATAGATTTGTGTGTTGAATTTTGGTTAGCCCAGGGAGGCTCAAGCTGTTGGTATAGTGGCGGGGCAGTTCGAAGATTTGGCTCACTAGTGGGCCATATGACTGACTGACACCTTGCCGTCTTGACAGGCGATAGTTTGTAAAATGGTGTTATACCGCCCCATAACACAAAGTCTGGGCTGAATTTAGAGACCGTGTGTTGTCCATGCAGCATGATCCTTCTCTCGGCCTGTCTAGTTTACTCCAGAGGACAGGTGACACCAATACGTCTGGAACAAGACAAGCTGTAGAAGCTGCCGGAACAGCAAAGCAATACTCTAACTGTCCGTCTGTCGGAGCTTCCATTATAGACCAGTTATCGACCAAGGCTTCGTGCCTGGTCTGCCCTGCCATGACATTTAGTCTTTAGGTTGCATTTCCTCGCACCAGGATAAAGCTTGTACCCTCGCAGTTGCACTCTTCCGCCCGAAGCCGTTGGCACCATGTGGGGTGTCGGGTTTGGTAAGCGCCGCCCAACATTCGGCACTAACAGAAGCAGGTAGTACCGTCTACTGAAGTGTGCTATAAATGAGCTTGCATCTGGCAAGGCTCCAGGTAAGGATGGGATTCCAATAGAGGTGATCAGGAGTGGGCAAGACACACTCGCTCTACAGATCCACCAGCTAACAGAGCTATGCTGGCGAGAAGGACAAGTCCCACAGGATTTCAAAGATTCAAACATCATAACGCTGTACAAGAACAAGGGAGATCGGAGCGACTGTAACAACTATAGGGGTATCTCACTTCTGTGTATTGTTGGGAAAGTATTTGCCAGAATTGTTCTGCGCAGACTTCAAGTCCTGGGAGATCAAGTCTACCCCGAATCACAGTGCGGCTTCCGTCAGAACCGGTCTACCATTGATATGATATTCTCATTGCGACAGATGCAAGAAAAATGCCGGGAACAAAATCAGCCACTGTTTATTGCCTTCATCGACCTCACAAAGGCATTCGATTTGGTCAGTCGTGAGGGTCTGTTCAAAGCACTAAAGAAGATTGGCTGCCCACCAACTCTTCTGTCCATTGTGGAATCGTTCCACACAGGCATGAAGGGTATAATCAAGTTTGATGGCTCAACTTCAGAAGAGTTTGAAATCAAGAGTGGAGTTAAGCAAGGTTGTGTACTAGCCCCCAACCTCTTTGGGATATACTTTTCACTTCTACTGAAATATGCCTTTCGTGATCAGGATGACGGTATATACATTCACTCACGCTCAGATGGTGGCCTCTATAATGCTCAGAGATTAAAGGCTAAGACTAAAATTAGCAGGGTACTAATCAGAGAGTTGCTTTTTTTGCGGATGATGCTGCGATTACGACCCACTCTGAGGAAGAATTACAACATCTACTATCTGCATTCTCCAATGCTTGTTCTGAATTTGGTTTAACAATTAACAAAAAGAAGACACAGATTATGTCACAAGGTGCACATGGTGTACCATCAATCTTTATTGACGACGTCCTCTTCTTCTAATACTCACTGTCTTCCCTACTGTCAGAACTTTCTTCGGATGTTTAAAAATTTTATTGGTCACAAACGTCACCAAAAACCATTATGTAGACTGCCACTGAGACATTCTTTGGAAAATGTTCTCCACTCGTATACCAATTGGCGCGTGTGTATTGTGTGTGTACGCGCTTGCGGGTGTGTAATTTTATGTACGTGATAGTGTATACGCGAGTATGTTGCTTGAGTACCGCCGCATGTGTGTGTGTATGTGTGCACGCGTATATGCGTGTGCGTAATTTTATGTACGTAATAGTGTGTGCGTGAGTGTATTGTTTATTTGTACGCTGCGCATGTGTGTGTGTGTGTGTGTATGCGCACGCATCTGCGTGTACGCAATTATATGTACGTAAAAGCGGGAGCGCTTGTGTAGTGCTTGTGTGCCTGTGTGTGCGTGTGTATCGCACGTGTGTTTGAGTGCGTTTACGCTCGCTCAAACACCATCCTGGCACACAATATTTTAATTCGAAATAAACTCGATGCTATAACACTTTTCAGGAACATTCAACAGTGAGGTATATCTAGATTGCATCTGCACATGTTCAGCACACTCAGCTTATCCTATAACACAGTAAGCTCCTGCCGTCTATTGGCTTCGCACAATTCACTGTTACGTTCTCTTCTCAGTCCGTGAATCTAACCACCTCCTCTGAGTCTCCTCTCTCCGGACTCAGCTCCCCTCACTGGTCCAGAACTCAGAACTCCGCTCTCTAAAAACCACCAGGCAGAATTGTCCATAACTCCGCCACAACTCAACTCTGAATGTCACTATCTTGGCTGGTGTCCCTCACTCAGCCCAAAATCAACTACCGCTGAAAGCCTGGCTAAGTCTCCAATACTTATCCTCAGAATCATCTGTCCCCGTTAATTCTCCCTGACTTAAATCCACGATTGTCCTCAGGGCCGGATTTAGACTTAATAAGGCCCCAAGCTATTTGAAATATGGGGCCCTTTATAAGTCCAGATATTCTATGTCAGTGACAAATATGATTTTCGGATACCTAGAGGGTTAAACTGAAATACAATTAAGAAGTATATTGATAGTGAAATAATAAATCTTTAACTTAAAATCATTTTTATTCATAACAAACTTAAAAATGCAAACTCTGGTAAAAAGAAACAAAAGTTCTTTTAAAAGGCACAATTTACAAAGGCTTATTATCTAATCTCTTGAAACATGTTATAAGGATTAAGGAATTATATTAAACTAAAATATTTTCTTTCTTGCCTTTGCCAGAGCAAAGTCACTGATGACATCATCAAATGATAAACTGCGTAGTTTGTCGCTTTCTATGCACATGAGACTGAGGGAACATAATTTATCTTGAGTCATTGTTGTTCTAAATTCATTTTTTGTATCCTTTTCAGCTGAGAAAAAGATCTTTCTCCAGAGCAATTTGCAACCATCATACTAAGAAACAATCTCAAAATTGCTTCTACATTAGGGAATGCTGATTGGACACGATCGTTAAATATTACCCTATACAGATCCTGATGTGTCAGACTATCTTGTTCCGCTGAACTATGGGCTTGACTATGTCTAACATATTGATGAAAATGCTTGACTTCTCCTACAAGATTCATGTCCACATCTTCAGGATATGTTTGGCATAAAGCACTAACTCCTTCATGAATATCTTCTTCTGTAGCTTCTAGTTTTGTTAAGAATGAAAACTTTTTTGCAGCATCATTGTATACTGAGGCCCTCTGTGCCAGACTTGACTCTAATGCATCCATCACAGGTATAAATGTTTTGATTCTGAACTTGTCTCTTGGCTCAAGGTTCTCTAAAGCATCATCTTCATCATCATTGATATGCCTTCTTCTATATCTTCTTTTCTTGTAATCAACATCAGGCATTTTTTTCTTTGCATCTTCTTCAAAATGATCGAAAAGATCCCCGGAACCTTTAACAAAATTCGAAAGTGAAGCATACAATTTCCTACATACATCTAGACTAATTTGGGGGTCTTTCAGTGATTGACTAGTCTTGTGAAATTCATCTAGCAAGTAACTCCACAAACATAACAATACCATAAATTCAAACTCCTCTATTTTATTCAAAATGTTTATGGCTTGATTTCTTGTTTCGCCTTTCTCTATAGTATCAATATGCAGCTGATGCAATGCAGAAATTATTCCATCATAACTATCAAGTATTACACTTGTGGCCATTGAATGTGCTTCCCATCTAGTCTTTGACAAAGACTTTGGAACTTTTGAATCATCTTTGAAGAATGACAACAGTACTGCCCATCTATGTGTAGATGATGAAAAGAAATTATATATTTCTTGAACAATTCCAAAAAAGTTTACTGCCTCTAAACAACAGTCTACTGCTGCTCTACCAACAAGATTCCGAATTGGTTGGACAAGATACTACACACAGAAGATGGTAGCCTAGGCAGGCCGACGAACCGGAACAGTCCAGCTTCATCGGTCGGGAGACATGTGCTCGAGAGCGGTCACGTGGTTGAAGGAAACAGTGCCTTCCGTGTGTTGTTCAACACACAAAGTAGTCGATTGTTAAAGTTTGCTGAAGCTATAATAATCAACCTTCTTAAGCCGTCCGTGTGCAAGCAGAAAGACATGTTAGTCAGTTTAAAATTACCTTGGTAGACAATCGACATTACTGTGCGAACATGTGTATATTTCAGTTTGAAGGATTTATCTAATTAATTCACGTAAGTTGTGTGATTTCTGCAGATTTCTGTACCTGACGAGATGCAGCGAAATATGCCAGGCAATAAATCATGCAATCTATTGTTTGTGTCTTCGTTATTCAAATTCATCACGGGAAAACATTGTTTTGAATATAATTTTCAAATATTATTCGTACGTATTTCTATTTTCTCAGTTCCATATTTTAGTTGGTAGTTCGTATTTTTTTTTAAATTATATCAGCTAATGAGGCCCTGTAAGGGATGCATTTTAGGCTAAATAATTTGGGGCCGTCGTTCTAAGGAATGCCTCAAAATCCAATTAATGGGAACAGACAAACAAACAAACAAACAAACAAGAAAGAAAGAAAGACCAACACTATTCTTTCTTTCTTTCTTTCTTTCTTTCTTTCTATTACAAACATTGTTTAGAAGGCAGAACACATGATTTATGTTTAAAAAAAAATGTTAGCTCCATGCCCATTAAAGGGCGTCGCAATCAACCTCAACATTTGTGGTTGTTTATGATTTATTAGTAAAGTATTCAATAGCTTGTCATTCATTTCTGAACCAGCGACGCTCCTACCAATGTTTAAAATCAACACAAGGCTGTCTGCTTCCATTGGTCTGCGGCTGATCTAAAGCCCGGTCTGCAGGATTGTGATACGTGTTTGCTGCCCCGTTCTGGTTTATGATAGAGAGAAATGTTGAACTCATGTTACAGAGAAGACTGTCATTACTGTCTTGCGGTGTAGGACTGGAGTGGGGTGTGTAGATGGGGGAAGGGATGGGGGTGGGTTCCTTAAACCTGAGAAATAAGGCCTCCTGGCTGATGCAGCCGCCGCTGCAGGTTAGGGTTTTTTGTTTTTTTAAACATATTTGCTACCCCGGACAGAAGAAAAAATACCCACCATCTTACCGAAGATTCGAATCTGGGTCTCTCGAATGGGAGCGCGTATTTTCTATCTACTGGATCAGACGCTATAATAGACAATCAGCCCAAAATAGCTCTGAATGAAGATTGTGTCGTTTGTAGGGTGAATTGTGGCACGGCTGTTTCAGATTTCCGCTACATCTTTCCGGGTATTTGCGTGGCGGTGTGGTTACTGCTCCTGTATCCCGCGCTCTGAAGGTTGTGGGTTCCATTCCGGCTAAAGTCATTCGATTCACGACTGCAGTTTCCACAGAGACTCCTGGGTGTCGTCGCGGGAGCGAAATTGTGCAGGGACGCTTTCGCCAGGTCGCACTGCTGAAAGAGACCGAGCCATACGAGATAAATTCGTTGCAATGAAGTCAAACTTCTTGCCTGTTACAACCGCTTTAATACCCCTTTTCTGACTGTGAGTATTTGCGTACATGATGTCTGTCTGTCTGTCCGTCCGTCCGTCCGACCGTCTTTCTGTCTGTCCGTCCGTCTGTCTGACCGTCTGTGTGTGTGTGTGTGTGTGAGTGGGTGGGTAGGTGGTTGTGTGGATGGATGTTTGTGTGAGTGTCTGTGTATATGTGTGGTGTCTATCTTCCTGCCTACCTGTCTCATAACATGGTCATATGCAATGTTTATGTTGACAGCATTTATTTGACAATGTTTTGTATATGTGAGTGTAACATGCACAATAAATAATTGATGCACGGGAGGATTGGCAAGGCCGGGATTAACACGGGTCTGCGTGGCCAATTTGTCACCCTTTTAAAATAACGCTCGTTCGTTTGTTTCGTCTCTCTGTGCTTCAAATTCATATTATTGTACCCCACACAAAGCAAATTTCACTGTTCTACCTGTTCTGGATATCTTCTTCTTCTTCTTCTTCTTCTTCTTCTTTTTCTTCTTCTTCTTCTTCTTCTTCTTCTTCTTCTTCTTCTTCTTCTTCTTCTTCTTCTTCTTCTTCTTCTTCTTCTTCTTCTTCTTCTTCTTCTTCTTCTTCTTCAGCGTTCCGAGCCATTGAGGTTCTTTGCTGCAGATACAATCCGTCTCCATTCGTCTCTCTGGTTGACCTTCTCTTGCCAGTCGTTGATTCCAAGTGCTTGTAGGTCTGTATATATATTATCTCTCCACCGTCTTCGTGGTCTACCTCGGGGCCTACTGTCATTTATTTCCTGAGTGTAAGCGAGTTTTGTTTCCCTATTATCTTCCATTCTTTCTATATGCCCCAGCCATTGTAGTCTATTAGCCTTCATGATACCAGTGATTAGCGGAAACTTAAACAAATCATAAATGTCTTTGTTACTTCTTCTTTTCCACTCTCCACTTTGTGTATCCCTAATGGGTCCAAAGATGCGTCTTAAAATTTTGTTCTCAAAGGTTTGTAACAAGGCTTCGTCTCCTTTCGTTGTACTCCAGGTTTCAGAGCCATACAGCACAACTGGTCTGATCAGTGTTTTGTATATTGTGATTTTGGTGTTACGATGTGGTTTTGGTGTTCTTGATATATGCCCCAGAAAAGGCATATGTCTTTTCAATAATGGTTGTGACGAATGTTCGTGTGTCTCCTGCAGCTTTCAATAATGGTTGTGACGAGTGTTCGTGTGACACCTGTAACTTTCAATAATGATTGTGACGAGTGTTCGTGTGACAGCTGCAGCTTCCAATGCCTGAGTACTTGTTGTCCTCTCTGTCCACGATGTTCTCAAAATCTTTTGAAAAATAACACATCTTCACTGGTTTCGGTGTCTTCGCCATTTCGTTGCTCAGTGTCCCGGCAATGGCATACATAACTAGACATGCCCCGAAGCTGGTTATGGGTCTGCGTGAAGATTTTGTGAAGCTGGGTCGACCCCAAAGCTGTACCATTTGAGGTGGGTTGGTGGAGTGGGGGGGGGGGGGAGATAATCCTAACTCTTCCGGGGGTTGTACTCACCCCATATTTTGGAAGGTAAACACACTAACATCTATGCCAACTCAGCTCTTCTTTTCTATAAACAGTTAGTATTCCGTTTTTTGTGTGTGTCTGACATTCTGTCTTTTCCGTTTCTTCGTCCTTTTCTTTGTTTTAGTTCTAATTCATTGAGTCTAGAATTCTGCTCGGTATTTTACCGGAATGAAACAGAATTGAGTTGAGTCAAAAGGCGACATCACAGCACTCAGGACACTACCTTACGTGCTCCGTTCGCATCTTCAGCAGCCAGCGAAGAGGTCCAATATTAATGGTACCCTTAGCAGTCTGATTATGTGTCCATCTGGCCTTTCCTTAGAGTTTTGAGCCTCGGCCAGGTCCTCGGGTCACTTCCTGCAGCACCATTCTCTCCTGGTCGGGATGATCTATGTGTTCTTCTGATCTATACACATGATCTCACAGGGCTCCGGCCACGTCTGCCTTATCCTGCATTAATACTGCACCTATGGTACAGACCCAGTCAATCTGTCTGCCTGTTGGAATCAAACAATGACCACGAATTCTAAGTCATTCTATTGTTTTAAGTCTTTAATCTGAATTATTACAGATAAGAAAAACAACGGCTGCAGGATAAAACAATACAAAATAACAACGGTTAGGTATGTGCGACTTCTGGGAAAAAGAAAGAGAAAACAAACACAGACATAATGTGATTCTGATTGCTTCTTTCAGGTCCTCGGTGGTGTGTACATTATTTTTGTAAACATTTCCTTTCAAGAAACCCCATGGATAATGATCTAATTGAGTTAGATCTGGAGAACGAGCAGGCCAAATTCCATGTGATATTATGCGATGTGCGAATATTTCTTCCACAAAACGTTGTGATGCTCTAGCTGTGTGTGCTAAGGGTGGTTCTAGCACCATCTTGCTGGAACCACCCTTATAACGAACTCAGCTCCTGTCAACGGGGATCACAGTGGGGAAGAGAACAATAGCCGGGACTGAGTTCGTTAGATGATATGTAAGCGTGTCCATGTCTGTTACTCACCCAATTATTTCTGTCGTGTATTTTTGTGGGAGTCTGTGTATATTAATGTGTGTGACTGTGTGAAGCGGAGTGTGTAGGTAGGTAGGTAGGTATGTATGTATAAGACATAAGTAAACATGTGTTAAAAAGTATATGAATGTGCGTGGGAGTGTGTATTTGTGTGTTATTGGGTAGGTTCGTAACTGTGAGAGTTTGTTTAAATGATGTAAATATGTATGTAGGATTAGGTGTATGTGTTTATGAATGTGCGTGTGTACGTGTATCTGCCTGTCTGTGTCATAACATGGTAATATGCATTGTTTATGAATACAACATTAATTTGACAATGTGTTTTCCAACGTGAATGTAACATGCACAATTGATGAACGAATGGTGATTGATTGGAAGGGCCTAATGCAAGACGGGCCTGCGTGCCCAGATTTTTGACCCTTTGAAAATAAAGATCGTTCGTTCGTTCGCTCGTTCTAGTCTATCTAATATTACCCAAGAAAACAATGGCCATGACCTCTAAGGCATGTTCGTTTTTTTTTTTTTTACTGTTTGCCCCTGGCAATCATTCGCCTCCGCAGGACTGCCAAAACGTTGTCTGCGATCCACTCGGGCATAAAGGACAGGGGCACATAAAAGAACTTGGCATCACTGCCAACAGCGTATCTAGGTCTGGGATAGCGGGAAGTCAGGGCTGCTACATAGGCATCCACCACCTTATAGGTGTCCGGAGACGAGAACATGTTCAAGGCTGTAACAGAGGCAGCCATGATGTCCAGGTAATCTTTCCCGTAGGCAGCTTGAACTTCTGGGTCTGACTTGGCGTATGCTTCTTTAGCTCCCCCAATCAGTCCTTCCTGGTTTAGGATGTTGGTCTTGAAGTAGCCTGGCTCAATCATACTGACCTTGATGCCAAACCCTGACAGATCACGCCGACAAACGTCCCCAAAAGCTTCTATGCCGACCTTGGATACTGAGTACGGCCCAGGCGTCGCTGGGTATCTCCCCATGACGCTTGTCATGAAGATTAGCCGGCCTTGGGATTTTCTGAGCAGGGGGGTGAATATTCTGGAGATTTCGATAGGTCCGAATAGGTTGATGCTGCACGTTGAGATGTAGGTCTCTAACGGTATCATCTCCATTGTTCCTAAAATACCGCTGACGCCTGCATTGTTCACCACAGCCCATAAACCTGAAGATCAAAGGTTCGAATACAAATATTAATGATGATTAATGATAATCGTCTCTGTCTGTCTGTCTGTCTGTCTGTCTGTCTGTCTGTCTGTCTGTCTGTCTGTCTCTGCGTGTCTGTTTCTATCTGTCTGCGTCTCACTGTCTGTGTCTTCTACCTGTGTCTCACTGTCTGTGCCTGCCTGTCTGTGTCTACCTGCCTATGCCTACCAGTCTATATCTGCCTGTCTGTGTCTACCTATCTATGTCTGCCTGTCTGTCTGCCTGTCTGTGTCTACCTGTCTATGTCTGCCTGTCTGTCTGCCTGTCTGTGTCTACCTGTCTATGTCTGCCTGTCTGTCTGCCTGTCTGTGTCTACCTGTCTATGTCTGCCTGTCTGTGTCTGCCTATCGGTGTCTGCCTGTCTATGTCGGCCTGTCTGTGTCTACCTGTCTATGTCGGCCTGTCTGTGTCTACCTGTCTGTGTCTACCTGTCTATGTCTGCCTGTCTGTGTCTACCTGTCTATGTCTGCCTGTCTGTGTCTACCTGTCTGTGTCTGCCTGTTTGTGTCTACCTGTCTAACCATTTAAGCTCTATTTTCAAGTATCTTCTATTTGGTAATCACGTGCTGTATTTTTCTTTGGGCGTTCGATCGACTTGAACTCAAGCGTAGTCCATAAACGTGCTAGTACTTCTAGAAGCAACTGATTTTAGCGTGTGGATTAGCTTACCCTATTACTAGTGTCCCTCGTCAACAGGCAAACTCACTCCAGCTACAGAGGTGCTTGTAGTTTACTTCCCCAAGTCAAGGGCAAGTAGTCAACATATTAGTCCAACTGACCGGTGTAGGGGTTGAACCGCTATCTCGACATCAGCACACCGGATGTTTACGAGCGAGCCTTCTTAACCATTCGGCCATGCTGACCTCCACATGTAGTGTTATATACACAATTTTTTTAATTGAAGTTCAAAGAGGTGAGATATATGCACAATTTTCTGATACCGAGTTTTCTGCTATTGGATATATACACACTTTGCAATGTTGAGTTTCAGACCTCTGAGATATATACACAACTTTCTTATATTGAGTTTTAGGTCGTTGGGGTGTATACATAACTTTCTTACATTGAGTACGAGACTGCTAGGCTATGTAACAAGGTGAACTCACATAATTGACGGAACTCAGTTGGTTCTTTATAAAAAGTGTTTAATACAATAGATGACAGCCGGATCTAAGTTGGCGACCTTCTGGTTCTCTAGCTTGATGGTAACTGCCCCTTTGACAACAAACCACGTCACGACTTGAGCATCTCTCCTCTCGTTCGACCCCGATGCTCAATCGTGCTGTAGTCGTTTCCCACCTAAATACTACCAAAACCCCTTCCTCTGTTACAGCTACATATACACTTCTTTTATTTCGAGTTTCGGGCTGCTAGGATATGTACAAAACTTTCTCACATAAACACGCGCGCCCACACATACACACAATTTTCTTCTATTGAAATTCAGGACAATGAGATATCTACATAATTTTTTCATATTATACATCAGGACACTGAGATATACACACACATTTTCCAGATTAAGCTTCACGATACTGAGCTATATTCACAATGTATTATACTGAGATTAATTCCACTGGGATATATACACAATTTTCTTACATTAGGCTTATGGATACTGAGCTATATGCACAATTTTCTTACATGAAGTATCAGGATGCTGAGATAGTTTTCGTAAACCGAGATGCCGTGGAGGTGGAAATAGCTTAGACCAACTTCACACTGGTCAAGAGTTTGAATCACCTCTTTGTGATATGGCTTGCCCGCAGGCAGAGCTCCCAGTGTGGACAACGTTATAAGGATTTCTATGTCTCGGGCATGAGGATCCAGGACCGGTCATTTACACCCCGCCGATATCTGAGCACGGAGAGAGGAAGGACAGTTCTGCAACACAGTTCCCGAGGAGATGGTAATTGTGTATTGTTTCGGGAGGATAGTCGCTATACCAATCTTGCTCGGATACATGCGAGCCATGTTCAGGTCTCAGGCCACATGAACGCAAATGTGCCGTGCATAAGAGAGGTACAATTCAGTCTTATAGAGGATCCACAAATACAAAAACCAGCCAACTAGACAAGTAACCGATCAACACACCAACTAATAAACCAACCAACCAGCTAGCCAGCCAGACAACCAACGAACCATTGTAAATCTAGTTACATAATTTAAAATGACCGAGGTCACAGTAACTATCTATCCACACACTTCTCTCGTTTGGGAGTCTCTGCTTCACGAACTGGAAAGCCTCCTGAATGTTGTTGGGGTCGCCCACGT
Source organism: Cepaea hortensis (assembly GCA_963921405.1). Lineage (NCBI taxonomy): Eukaryota > Metazoa > Mollusca > Gastropoda > Stylommatophora > Helicidae > Cepaea > Cepaea hortensis. The sequence goes on along the minus strand of OY992897.1, from coordinate 35,921,213 downwards.
TCAAGGACAATGTCACCAGACGGCTGGAGCAGACCTCTTCTAGAGATCGTCTGCCGTCCTCGGTGAGGCAGGCAGCAAACACCGGAAACCCCATCTTGTCCAGACGTCTGGAAAACATAAGTGGTTCATTGTTAGCTCTATCTGTCTCAGGAAGTTGTTCTGAAGTAATAACATTGAAAGATTAGCTGGCACCTTGCTGTCTTGACAGACGATCGTTTGTTACATTGTGCTTTTAAAAACGGCATAATAACTACACCCAATGGCGGTAGCGAATGTCACTGGAATGACCAATTCGCGCTTTAAATGTTCGTCCACAATGGATGCATGTGAACACATGGTCATTTCAACCATCACGCACCAGCCGTTCCTATCAGCAATAATTTTGTCATTTGTCTTTATTCCATTCCTGAACTTTTCCATCCACGCAACGCGATCAGTACCGACTTGCTCCTAAGGTACCATGTCAATGATTATCAATCATGTCCCGCTTACACACATTTGTCTACCGTAGTAGAGGCCGACACTGAGATCTTTTATCCATCTGTAATTCACCAGAAAAAGATGTCCTTTGATATTTTACCAATGTCGACCCTCCTAGTGTATCCTGTACATCTAATTCTACGAAGACTGATCACGGAGCATGGATAGAATACTGCAGCGAAATGTATAAAAGGGTTATACAGAAAAAAGCGAAGTCAATGAAATGCTACAAGAGACACAGCGAGAACCAACATTAGTTGAAGTGGAGTGCACAACAAAGAACCTAAAACTAGGGAAGCACAACCTTGTCAACAAACGCCCGTAGAAACCTAGTGTTTCGCCTGAAAGGAGCAAATGTCGCAGCTCTGTTGTAAACAAGCACAGCACAATTACGTCGACAGCAAACATTTCGCATGAGCGACGATGAAGAAAGGGATATCACATAAAAACGGGAAATCGCCGGGATGTGATAATATTACAGCAGACTTAATTTTTTTTTGTTTTGGTCGGGGTTGTGTGTTAGCTTGCTTTAAACCCCAGGGTAGTCCATATATGTGCTACTACTTCTAGTGCACTGGACTGATTTTTGTTGGTTAGCTTTCCCTATTACCAGTGTCCCTCGCCATCAAGCGAAACCACTCTGACGTCTGAGGAACTAGTAATTTACATTCCCAAGTCAGTGGTCTGTCATCGCTTTCTAAGCGATAGGCGCTCATACCATTTTATGAAAGCCAACGCGGGTGGTCTACATCCAAATCGCCCGCGGCTGGGTTTAGAGCACGGCTATAGTGCTCTACTTATCCCAATTTCACCTTTCGCTCACGTGGGCGTCCCCCTATCCCCCTAGCGGGTGTCCCCCACCGGGCGGCTTAGCCAGTTCTTGAGCTTCTGGCGTTACTGACTGTTGGTCCTAAACCACACATCCGGTTAATTCAATCCACTTACAGCCGCTCAAGACGTATTCAACTAAGTAACCTTAATATTTTCATGTAGGTTTTTTCGTGTGTAGTTGTGTGTCTGTTTGTGTGTGTTTATTCTGTGCTGACGAAGGCTTTAGCCGCAACGTCCATTTTGTTATTTGTAATCGTGTTCTACTAAAGCTCAAAATCTACTTCTCGTTCTTTGGTGATTCATTCATTGCCAAGTCAAGGTCGAGAAGTCACCATTTTAGTACAACTGACCGGTGTAGGGGTTGAACCCGCTACCACGGCATCAGCGCAATGGAAGTTTAAAAGAGTGCGCTGTTATCAAGTAGGCGATGCCGACAACTGTTGTTGCTTTTTAAGATCATACGGCATGTAGTATGAAAAGACGGACAGGTGGCTGTGAACTGCCATGACCACAAACCCTATAAGGTGGGGACTATACGAGACAGATATCTGTTAACATACATTATGACCAACCCTACAACCCCATACCGCTTGGACTCTAAGACGAGACATAGGAGGCTGTAGACACTGAGTGGTCTCGAGGTATGGTATCCGCTTCGACTGCTGGCGGTCCCTGGTTCAGGCCCCGGTGAGGACCGGGATTTATTTAAAAAATCCACTTAGACTTCCAGTAATAAAATTTCCCCTGGTCTCTGGGTAGTGAGATCGGACGCCCGTGTGTATTGTTGCGCACGTAAAAAATCCCTTGGCAGTTGGAAATCGAAAAAGTGTAGCCTAACGGCGCTGCCCGGGCAAAATTTCGAGTTAAAAATCTACCCAAAGTATTTCAGGATCCTCGCCGATGCAACGGAGTGCATTGAGCTGAATTTCTCCAGACTCAGGTTTGAGTTCTGAGGAAAACGGAGCACTTATGAGTTAAACCGTGTGCCGTGATGTTGATCCAACGACTTAACGACTTAGACACACATAACGATAAAAGCCGCACGACATGGGCTATAAGAAAACGAAGTCAAGTGATACTTACATGGCCAGCTCACGTCCGAACCCACTGTCGCAACCGGTTATGAAAACACACTTGTTGCTATAGTTGCCAATCTTTAGGAGTCGGAGGAGCTGGTCTAGTAGCAGATATGCCGCAACCGTCACGAGGATGGCGACCCAAAACATGTTGATCACTGCCACCAAAGTAATCACTCACTATCTGGTTACAGAGATTGGAAGGAATAATAAGTTATGTGTGTTTATTAACACTTATAGAAGAAACTGCAGAATTAAAGCTAGTCATTATACACTGATCCTTTTTGGGTTTATTTTGTAGCTACATATTTAACTTCTACTATTGCTACTGCTGCTGTTACTATTACTACTGCTATACTACTACTACTACTACTAATACTACTACTACTACTACTACTACTACTACTACTACTACTACTACTACTACTACTACTACTACTACTACTACTACTACTACTACTACTACTACAACGACAACAACAACAACTACTACTGATGCTGCTGCTCCGCAAAATCAGTACTTGAGGCGCTCCTTTCTGGGAAATTGCCAGTACTACAGACACTACTCTCTGAACGTGGCAGCCAGCATAAGATCACCATACAGTGGATACCAACTCACCGTGGAGTACCCGGAAACGAGACAGCTGGTCGATTGGCCAATGACGGAGCAATAGAAGAACAGCCTGATGTACCCATTGGACACCATCATAAGAAAATAATGATCAAATCAGAAAGCCACAAAAAATTGCTCAGGACGACTACCAGCTTATGGACAGACCCAAACAAACCATTATTCTCCGCCTCAGAACAGGACATAATTGAATACGCAACCACGTGTATACAAAATTCAAGACTGACGAATGAGCCATGTGCACATGTGGATTGGCGCTTCAGACAGCAGATCACATACTCCAAGGCTGCCCAAAATACGGTATATCGATGCAGACCTTCTGGCCTGGATAAACAACAGTTGAAGAAAATTATATGGACCTCTGAGTAAAGTAAAAAAGACAGTTGAATTCATACAAGAGACAACAATTCAGCTACAGACAAATTTCAAGCGAACGAAAGAAGAAGAACTCAACTCATCTTCCTAAGAATAAGGTCTGCTTTCTATGACTCAAGAATGTTTCCACTTTCAATGTAATATTGTACTCTGAGACTGATAATGTGCACCATTGTTTTGCAGAGACAGCTGGTGAGGCTAATTGGTTAGTAGCTATAGGCATTGGAAATATTTGTCTGTGTTTTAGGGGAGATATCATGATTGCTTTCCACCCGGATTGTAGAACTCTGCCTGAAGTCCAGCAATTATTGAAGATCTGCAGCAGTTTTGCTTTGGCTGTTAGGAACTATAGTATATTATATTTCATTATAACTATGTTGTTGCTCTCTAAATGCCATGCCGTTTCTCGCAACATTGCTAACTAATTACTACAGTCGCAAGTGGAGTCATGTATCTTATAATACCGAAAACAAATTACCGCAGCCACAAGTTGAGTCATGCCCCTTAGTAATGCTAAAAAAAAAAAAAAAAACCATAGCAACAGTGACGTCAGCTGGGGAGTTGATCGGCGAATTATCCTTTGTGCCCGTCTCCTCTGGTGGTTTATTTGGGTAGTGAAAGCTCCTGGCTCGTCTGGTTGCAGTCCTTATAAGGACTTTTTATTTGGTCTTTTTTCCTCTTTTCTTGTGTATTGTCTGTAGAAGCTTTTCGATGTTTTCATTTCCTTCCTTGCGCCTTTTTGAGTTTGAGTTTCAGCTGCCTTTCTGCTTCTTCCTCTGTTATCTACCACGGGACGATCTCTCCGTCCTCTGTATAGTACTCGAAGCCTGTCTCACAGCCAGGGTGTTTATCTGGGTATTCTATCGGTTTCCCCCGGAATTTCTTGGGATTCTTCTTTTCTTTTTCTTCCCAGCGTCTTCTGAATTCCTTGCGCCTGAGTTCATCTTTAATTTCCTCTATCATTGCCGATTCTCGGCCCTCCTCCAGTGTAGGTGGAAGTGGGTATTCTGTGTCGCCTTCAAAGGTCCGACGGGATAGTGGTTCCCTCTTGGGCGTCGTGGTTGGGCGTCGTGGTTGGGCTGCTGGCCTTAGCTTGCGATTCCCGCTCTGCCATTTGTTGGGTTTCGTATAGCGGCTTCTCTGTGATTTTTTGCGTGGCTTCTGCTGGTTTGTTTTGGTTTAGCTCCCTTCCAGTTCTTGGCATCTCTCTCTCTCTCTCTCTCTCTCTCTCTCTCTCTCTCTCTCTCTCTCTCTCTCTCTCTCTCTCTCTCTCTCTCTCTCTCTCTCTCTCTCTGTCTGTCTCTCTCTCTCTCTTTTTCTCTTTTCTCTCTCTCTCTCTCTCTCTCTCTCTCTCTCTCTCTCTCTCTCTCTCTCTCTCTCTCTCTCTCTCTCTGCTTTGATTGCTTGTAGGATCTCTTCATTCTTTTTTGTCCTCTCCGCCATATGCTCCACCTCTTGTTTGACGTTTTGCTGGATCTCCTTTATTTCAGCAAGCAGTTTTTCATTGTCGCTGGTTGGTGCTGGTGTTTGAAGTAGCTTGATTTGTTTCTTAGCTCGTCGATCTGACCTTGTAGTTGAGATCTTTCAGCTTGTGAGATGCAAGTGGCTGTCTCGCACCTCCGCATTGCTTCCTTATATGGTGCCTTTGTGGTAATGGCGATCTTTAAGACGTCTCTGTGTCTTTTGAGGTACGGACAGCCCGGTATCTTGCTCCATGCTTGCCCAGGCAGTTGGCGCACTTTCTCTTGTTGTTGGGTGCTCGGAAGTCCGTGTCCTGTTTGGCCAGCAGACACTCCTTGAAGGCGTGGTGATCGGCGCAGTATCGACAGATTTCCGTCTTACTGCGACATGTTGCTCTGCTGTGGCCGGCCCTCTGGCATCTGGAACATTGATTGACTCTTGGTATGAATCTCTCTGGTTGTTGCATTTTTTGTTGATTGATACTGTGATCGGCATCTCGCTGCCCTCTGTCGTAACCACCGCCAAGGTTGTAGGTATCTTGGAGTAGGTGAGGAGCCGCTCCGCCTTCAAGAAACGGATCTGGACATTCTCTTCTTGTAGCTGCTTCAGGATTTGTTCATCTGTCAGCTCCGCTTGGATACGCTTGACAACCCACTTGATTATCCGTGAGTCGGTGCTTCCGAATCTAGTGTCTTTCTCCTCTCTCTGCTTCTCCGTATGTTTGGCTCTTGCTTGTGGTGGGTTGTCGTCGTCCTTCCTCGTGGTAGCTTCGCTAGAGGTTGCTTGAGGTTCTTGTTGTTTGCTGTAGGTACATTCTCTCCGTTCGTCTTCTTGTCGGCTTCCACGATGCACATCTTGGATGCCACGTGTCTTTTGGTGTTCTTGTCACGTGCCGCCACCCCCCCCCCCCCCCCCCCCCCGTATCAGGTTGCGTGACTTGTTCGGTCGACTTGTCTTGTTAACGCTCCCAGTTCGGAATGAGGAAGCACGCAAAAAGCAGGCAACCAAGAAATAAGTTGAGCATATCACTTTATAAATAATCTACCGTAGCGAGATAGACGTCGACCAGAGCGCATGTTTGTAAACTTCCGATGCGCTGGTGGCGAGGAAGGCTGTTTAACCCCTGCACCTGCATTAAATTGAACATTGACTTCTTGTTCAGATAGCAATGACAAAGAACTGAACGCACAGTTGCTTAGAAAATCATCGATGGGTTGATCGGTATGTTCTGCGAAGGACCTACAACATTTACAAAAGGAGACGGAAACGCTAGCGGCTGTTGTAGAATTCGCCGCATCAATCTCTGCTGGTGATTTCCATGGCCGAGAGGTTGAACCGTCTGCCTCGCGCTCAGAAGGTCGGTCGTGGGTTAGTTTTCGGACTTCGGTTCGGAGTGCAGTTATTTGTTGAGATGCTCGAGGAATCGTGGCCAGGGCTACAGAGTTCGTGCACAGTGCGATTCTTTTGACCGACGGTTGGTTGCCCTGAGGAGCGAGACATGGCTATATGGGATGAAACGCGGTGCAATGAAGTCGACCCCCATTGTTTTTTAACCCCTAGCAACCAACTGCAGGACGTGTTATGTTAAAATGTATTGTGTTGTATACGGTACATTTACGAAGAATAGCAATTAAAAGAACTGGTTGAATATATAATTTCATCTACTTAATGTGTACATATTCATAATTAGCATATAGAGATTCACAAAGTAAAGTACAAAAAAGTAAGCTGCATTTCCTTTACATGACGTCGCAGTCAACCCTAGCATTTTTTGGCTGTGTGTGGTTTACTAGGCAAGTATACTTTCAGTAGTTTACCATTATTTTCTGAACGACAGACACTCATGTCATTGTATTAAACCCAGCGCAAGACGGTCTGCTTCTAAATCGCATGCAGCTGTGTTTCAAACGCGATATGCGAGATCGCGAATCGCTTTCATTACTCCTTCACAACAGCGCCGGCTAAAGTAAAGTAAAGTAAAGTAAAGTAAAGTAAAGTAAAGTAAAGAACCCATTTACACGCCTTAAGGGATCGAACATATGGTGCTAGCCCCATGTTTTATTGTAGGCCAGCCGACGCTCGGTGGGTGATGAGGTCAGTATCACGCTGGGTGATGACGTCAGTATCACGCTGAGTGATGAGGTCAGTATCACTTTGGGTGGTGAGGTCAGTATCACGTTGGGTGATGAGGTCAGTATCACGCTGGGTGATGAGGTCAGTATCACGCTGGGTGATGAGGTCAGTATCACGTTGGGTGATGAGGTCAGTATCACTTTGGGTGATGAGGTCAGTATCATTCTGGGTGATGAGGTCAGTATCACGCTGGGTGATGAGGTCAGTAACACGCTGGGTGATGAGGTCAGTACCATACTGGGTGATGAGGTCAGTATCACTCTGGGTGATGAGGTCAGTATCACGCTGGGTGATGAGGTCAGTATCACTCTGGATGATGAGGTCAGTATCACGCTGGGTGATGAGGTCAGTATCACGCTGGGTGATGAGGTCAGTACCACACTGGGTGATGAGGTCAGTATCACTCTGGGTGATGAGGTCAGTATCACGCTGGGTGATGAGGTCAGTGTCACGCTGGGTGATGAGGTCAGTATCACGTTGGGTGATGAGGTCAGTATCACGCTGGGTGATGAGGTCAGTACCATACTGGGTGATGAGGTCAGTATCACGCTGGGTGATGAGGTCAGTATCACTCTGGATGATGAGGTCAGTATCACGCTGGGTGATGAGGTCAGTATCACGCTGGGTGATGAGGTCAGTACCACACTAGGTGATGAGGTCAGTATCACTCTGGGTGATGAGGTCAGTATCACGCTGGGTGATGAGGTCAGTGTCACGCTGGGTGATGAGGTCAGTATCACGTTGGGTGATGAGGTCAGTATCACGCTGGGTGATGAGGTCAGTACCACACTGGGTGATGAGGTCAGTACCACACTGGGTGATGAGGTCAGTATCACGCTGGGTGATGAGGTCAGTATCACGCTGGGTGATGAGGCTAGTATCACGCTGGGTGATGAGGTCAGTATCACGCTGGGTGATGAGGTCAGTATCACGCTGGGTGATGAGGTCAGTATCACACTGGGTGATGAGGTCAGTATCACGCTGGGTGATGAGGTCAGTATCACGATGGGTGATGAAGTCAGTATCACGCTGGGTGGTGAGGTCAGTATCACGCTGGGTGATGAGGTCAGTATCACGCTGGGTGATGAGGTCAGTATCACGCTGGGTGATGAGGTCAGTATCACGCTGGGTGATGAGGTCAGTATCACGCTGGGTGATGAGGTCAGTATCACGCTGGCTGATGAGGTCAGTATCACGCTGGGTGATGAGGTCAGTATCACGCTGGGTGATGAGGTCAGTACCACGCTGGGTGCCTTTACCTCTCCAAACAGTCATGGTACCCACATTAGGCTGGATATATCTAGGAGCCGAGATCAATTGTAAACAGTGGGAATCCGCCTAGCTGCGTATTGCACTCATGATCGCCGGGTCGGCAGGCGAGTGTCTAGCCACTACATCACAGAGGCCCCGAAGATTGCAATACTGCCATATAAACACTCACAATGTTGAGGAAATAGGTTCACGAAGTTGGTGTGTAGAAATCAGCAACACTGAACAATGTAAGTTTTTGTTGAATGTAAAATCATACGAAGTTGGTGTATGAAAATAAGCAACAGTGAACAATTTAAGTTTCTGTTGAATGTAAAACCATACGAAGCTGGTGTGTAGAAATATGAAACACTGAACGATGTAAGTGTTTGTTGAATGTAAAATCTTACGACGTTTATGTATAGAAATTAGCAACACTGAACAGTTTAAGTTGTTGAATGTAAAAACTTACGAAGTTGGTGTATATAAATCAGCACCACTGAACAATTTAAGTTGTTATTGAATATAAAAACCTACGATGTTGGTGTGTAGAAATCAGCAATTCAGTGTTGTCCGTAAAAACCCACAAAGTTGGTATACAGAAAATAACCACACTTGTCAACGCCAGTGCTTGGTGAGTGTGCTATATACTTGCTATATGCACTGCTAAAAAATCCTGTGTTTTATCAGCCATTGTGGGGTTACATTACACATTAAGTTATTGTCACCGTACTTGGGCCAGTTAGCTAACTAGGACTATGTGATCGGATAGCACATTTTGTGTCTATACATGGTAGCGCATGTAGTAGAGGCAATCGCATGATAAGTAGGTCACATTCCGGGAACAGGCAGTTTCTCCGTTTGAGCTTTTTTTACATTATTATTAGAGGTATTCTTCTTCTTCTTCTTCTTGAATTATGTATCAATGATGAGCAACAGGTCAATTGTAAAGAGTTTGAATCCACCTAGCTGAGTATCGAACTCATGCCTTGAATGATGTATGAATGAAATAATGTATGAAAGACAGTAATAGAAGGGCAGATTGTTAGATGGGCCTGCGTGCCCAATTCTTAACCCTTTGAAAATAAAGTTTGTTTGTTCGTTCGTTCGTTCGTTCGTTCGTTCGTTCTTCTTCTTTTTCTTCTTCTTCTTCTTCTTCTTCTTCTTCTTCTTCTTCTTCTTCTTCTTCTTCTTCTTCTTCTTCTTCTTCTTCTTCTTCTTCTTCTTCTTCTTCTTCTTCTTCTTTTCTTCTCCTCCTCCTCCTTCTTCTTGTTTGTTCTCCTCCTCCTCCTCCTCCTCCTCCTCCTCCTCCTCCTCCTCCTCGTTCGTGTTTCTTCTTCTTCTTCTTCTTCTTCTTCTTCTTCTTCTTCTTCTTCTTCTTCTTCTTCTTCTTCTTCTTCTTCTTCTTCCGCAGGAAAGGCGAGACATGATCAACTAATCCTCCCCGCGACGCTTGATGGTAAAAGTGGAAGCTGTGGATGATGATAATAATAAATCAATAAATTGTATTTATATGCAAAACTCCACTCAGTGTTCATCCATGGCCCCTGAGTACGTTTGCTGCAAACATCACATCACGACAGGCAGCAGTGACATGACCTGACCTTCAGATCGTCCCTGAACTTTGGCTTGAGGTTTCAAGAGACTTTGTCCTCTGTTTCATAGAATTACGGTTAAAGTTTCTTTCTTTCTTTCTTTCTTTCTTTCTTTCTTTCTTTCTTTCTTTCTTTCTTTCTTTCTTTCTTTCTTTCTTTCTTTCTTTCTTTCTTTCTTTCTTACTGGGACCCTTCAGGGAAACAAAGGATAGTAACACCCTGAAGTCTGCCATACATGTCACAAGAGGCCACTAAGGAAGTTTGGGTGAAGGTATAGCTTCTGGAGCTTTTAAATTTTAGTTGCGAAATCGAACCACTCTTGAGTAAAGATACAGAAAAAAGAGCATACGGTGTTTACTCTACAACCAAAAACATAAAGATTAGAATTTATATGATACTATACAACCAAAAACATAAAGATTAGAATTTACATGATACTATACAACCAAAAACAAAGATTAGAATTTACATGGTACTATACAACAACAAAAGAGATTAGAATTTACTTGATACTCTACAACCAAAAACATAAAGATTAGAATTTACATGATACTCTACAACCAAAAACACAAAGATTAGAATTCACATGATACTATACAACCAAAAACACAAAGATTAGAATTTACATGATACTATACAACCAAAACCATAAAAATTAGAATTTACATGATACTTTACAACCAAAAACATAAAGATTAGAATTTACATGATACTATACAACCAAAAACATAAAGATTAGAATTTACATGGTACTATACAACAACAAAAGAGATTAGAATTTACATGATACTCTACAACCAAAAACATAAAGATTAGAATTTACATGATACTGTACAACCAACAACATAAACACTAGATTTTGCATGATACTATACAACCAAAAACATAAAGATTCGAATTTACATGATACTATACAACCAAAAACATAAAGATTAGAATTTACATGATACTCTACAACCAAAAACATAAAGATTAGAATTTACATGATACTATACAACCAAAAACATAAAGATTAGAATTTACATGATACTATACAACCAAAAACATAAAGATTAGAATTTACATGATACTATACAACCAAAAACATAAAGATTAGAATTTACATGATACTATACAATCAAAAACATAAAGATTAGAATTTACATGATACTATACAACCAAAAACATAAAGATTAGAATTTACATGATACTATACAACCAAAATCAAAAACACTAGGTTTTACATGATACTATACAACCAAAATCATAATCACTAGATTTTACATAATACTATACAACCAAAAACATAAAGATTAGAATTTACATGATACTATACAACCAAAAACATAAAGATTAGAATTTACATGATACTATACAACCAAAATCATAATCACTAGATTTTACATAATACTATACAACCAAAAACATAAAGATTAGAATTTACATGATACTATACAACCAAAAACATAAAGTTTAGAATTTACATGATACTATACAACCAAAATCATAAACACTAGGTTTTACATGATACTATACAACCAAAAACATATAGATTAGAATTTACATGATACTATACAACCAAAAACATAAAGATTAGAATTTACGTGATACTATACAACCAAAAACATAATTTACATGATACTATACAACCAAAAACATAAAGATTAGAATTTACATGGTACTATACAACCAAAATCATAAACACTAGATTTTACATGATACTATACAACCAAAAACATAAAGATTAGAATTTACATGATACTATACAACCAAAAACATAAAGATTAAAATTTACATGATACTATACAACCAAAGTCTCCATGGCAACGGCGTTACGGACGCGGTTCGTAATTCCGCATACCTGCATTCGAAACAGCTGCGACAGATTTGGCAGCAGACCGTGTTGCGCTGGGTTTTGACCAGATGGTATGGGAGCTGGTCGTTCAGAAAGTAAAGGCAAACTACTGAACGTAAACTTGCCAAGACACCAACAAAAGCAGTGCTGGTGTTGACAGCGATGTCCTGTAAATAGGATATGCACACAAAAACTCAACCAAAGACACAAAAACTAGATTTTACATGATATTATAAAACCAAAGACATTAAGTCCAGATTTTACATGTTGCTATAAAACCGAAGACATAAAATCTATATTTTACATGATACTGTATAACCAAAGACATTGATTTTATATGATGCTCCGAAGCCAAAGACATAAAGACTAGATTTTACATGATACTGTCAAACCAAAGACATCAAGACTAGATTGTACATGATTGTTTTTTGTTGTTGTTTGTCCATCAAGAATGATGATGACCATTCATTTCATCCAGTGGGGTTGAAATTATGGAGCGGGGAATTCTAAGATGGCTGATAAGGCCTATTTTGGCTCGAAATGTTCTTTGACAATGCGGGCAAAGAATGCTTGACGTTCCAGGAGGAGGATCTTCTACAGTGATTTTTCTGTCCAGCCTTTTCTTCAGAGCTCTTGCAGTCCAGGTTGCTTGACAAGTGACTGCACCTTTATGTAATGATGCACGCCACGAATTACACTCTTTAGCAGCAGTCTCCCAGGTGTCAAAATGAATTACAAAAGCTTTCAGTGAGATTTTCAGAGTGTTTTTAAAGCGTTTCCTCTGGCCGCCTTGGGAGCGTTTACCACAATGCAACTCGCCGTAAAAAATTCGTTTAGGGAGCCTGTGATCTGGCATGCGAGTTAAGTGACCAGCCCAGCGAATTTGATTCTTCATTAGTAAAATGTGGATACTGGGCATGGACGCTCTTTCTAGAACTTCAGTATCAGAGATCTTGTCTTGCCATTTAATCTTCAATAGCTTCCTAAGGCAGACTGTGTGGAAGTGTTTTAATTTTCTAGCATGTCGCTGATAAACAGTCCATGTCTCACAAGCATATAGCAGTGTGGATGAAACAACTGCTTTATAGACTTTCAGCTTTGTTTGCAGGCTTATTCCATTTCTGTCCCATACATTCTTGTACAGTCTGCCAAAGGTCGCGATGGCCTTGGAGATTCTTGCATTCACTTCGTCATCAATTGTGGCAGCTTGTGACACAGTGCTGCCAAGATAGGTGAACTTGTCCATAACACTTAGTCTATGACCGTTCACCTTGATATTTGGCATGGTGTGATTATTCCCTGGAGCTGGCTGGTACATAACTACAGTCTTCTCCAAGTTGATATTGAGCCCAATGTTGGCACAGGCATATGAGAAAGCTGAAACATTGTGTTGCATGTCTGCCTCTGAGTTGGCGTATAGAGCGCTGTCAGAGTCTAAAGTATTGCCAGCAGAGATGCAGGGACATCGTTACGCCCGCCAGGCGAATAGTTCCTAGCGGGGATGCCGTAACATCGTTACGCCCGCCAGGCGAGTATTAGTTACCTGCCTGCGAGGTTGCTGGTTGACGAGACAGCTAGCGGTCAGGCAAGGACAAAGCAGGACGCACGCAGGCCTCGTGAAGCCACTTCAGGTGGACAGGCGCGTGGCGAGAAATAGCCAGACAGCTCTGGGACTCGGGCTCGACTGGACGTATGATGGGAGAAAGGCTTGTGTAGTTCTGTGGCCCGAAAGTCGAGTACTTGTACATCTTGTGAGATAGACTGTAAGCTGTGGGTTGCCTGTAAGTGTATTGTTATAACTTATGTATTGTAATGATCATCTCTAGATCGTGATCTGTAAATAAATCCATCGAAACTTCGTGTCGTTGAGTCTCAAGTCAAATCACGTTGTACTTGTACTGTCTCACATGTGTTAGGTTAACGAGCCAGGTTTAAGACCCTGACATGTGTGGACGTGGTGGCATTCGTCCGGCTTTAAAATGAACGTGGTTTAAGTAATTAACATTTAAAACATAGATTTGTGAACTTAGAAATTTGTGTCCAACTTTAGAGTACATTTAAATGTGATCGTGAAGGCTCATTTTGATATATATTATTAGATTGTTTAAACATGGAGACTAAATGTGAACGTAAAGTACATACATATTGTTTGATCTTGTAAACGTGTAAAACATTTGTGATTGTGGAACTTGTCACCGTTTTGACCTTGTCGACATTGTGAAGTTGTCGCCATTGTGACCTTGTCGCCATCTTGTAAACTTGATGTCCATGTCCTTACTGAATGTCATCTTAATGTAAGTGATGTGTCATCAATGTTGTAGAGTGTTGAGATATAGTTAGATCGTCTTTGAAAAGTGAGTTGTGTAAAGCAGAAAGTTTCGGAAAGAAAGTAACTTGTGATTTTGAAAAAAATCATCAACAAACAGCAGTTCTCTGACGGTGTCGCTTTTAGTTTTGGTTTTGGCTTACTGCCTTCTGAGATTGAACAACTTTCCATCCATGCGGTAGGTGATGTCTATTCCAATGTCATTGTTCTCGAAGGCATTCGTCAGCATAGCTGAAAACTTAAGGCTGAACAGTGTTGGTGCCAGGACACATCCTTGCTTCACTCCATTGGTGACAAGAAAGGGCTCAGACAGTTCACCATTTTCCTGAACTCTTGCCTGCATACCATCATGAAATAGCCGCGCTATTGGGACAAACTTTTGTGGACAGCCATATTTCGCCATAATCTTCCACAGTCCTCTGCTGACTGTATCAAAAGCCTTGGTAAGGTCAATGAAAGTGGAGAATATTTCAGAGTTCTGTTCCTGACATTGTACATGATACAATAAAACCAAAGACATTAAGACTAGAGTGTACATTATACTATAAAACCAAAGACATAAAGGCTAGATTTTATATGATACTATAAAACCAAAGACATTAAGACCAAATATTACATGATACTCTAAAACAAAAGACATAAAGACCAGATTTTACATGATACTGTAAAACCAAAGACAAAAAGACCAGATTTTACATGATACTATAAAACCAAAGACATGAAGACTAGATTTTACATGATACTATAAAACCAAAGACATAGATTTAACAAGATACTATAAAACCACAGACATAGATCTTACATGATTCCATAAAACCAAAGACATAGATTTAACATGATTCTATAAAACCAAAGACATACAGCATAGACTGCATATAAGACTATAAAACCAGTAGGGCTGGTTTCTTCATGGGATTCTAAACAACCAGCAACAGTAAATCCTGAACATGTTGAGAAAACAAACATGCAGGGCTACGAGTCACGGCTTCGTCCTTGACAACATTTTCCAGATGACGGTTTTTATTGTGTTCAGTATAGAGCTCGCCACTCCCACAAGCCTTGCGTTTAGGATTTTCGGTGCCAGGACAGCAGAGGCTCTCAGACTGTTATTCCGTAGGGGGCCCTAGACTAGAAAATATAAACGTCGTGCCCTATAACTTTTCTTTTGTCCCGATGTGATCCATTGGGGGGGGGGGGGGGGCGGCGGGGAAGAAAGATAATAGGACTCGAATCAATAATGTGGAGCTCCGGGAGAGAACTAGACAGATTGCTGAGGATCAAAAAGTGAGAAGAAGAGGCTGGCGAGGACTTGGACACATTGAGAAAACCTAATAATACAGTGTTTCCCAGAAATTAAGACCTACCCCTAAAGTAAGCCCCAGCACGATTTTTCAGGATGCTTGTAATATAAGACCTACCCCTAAAATAAGCCCTGGTTAAGATTGTCAACTAGACTGAGAGAGGTGGAGAGAAATCAGCATCGAAACTTTGTGAGGCCTAGTTTATAGAAGTTCGTGACTTGGGTTCTACAGGAGAAATTTGAATAAATGTAGAATATTTTACATGAATAAGTGTAGATTTTTGTATCTAAAAAAGAAAAATAAGACACCTGTCGTGTGTGTAAAGAATGAATGTTGTAGTAGTTACTTGTTCTTCTTTACCACTTTAGTGTCGTCCCTGGAGTGAAGGGAATCCACACCCACATTTGTTTTAATTCCATATCTCTATTCTGGAGATATCCAGCAGACTCCGTCCACACACTCCTTCAATCTGAAGACACCTTCCTCTCACTCTTACTCACCCCTGGATCATGCCCCCTCTCATTCTTCCCCAACATAACATACTTGACAACTCTCGCTTCAACAAATAAAAACAAGAAATTTATTAAAGCAAAGAGTATATGTAGGAGAAGTGTATGTGTGTATAAGGTGTAGAATGTGTGACGTGTATTCTAAATCGTCTATAGACTCAGATCAGTGTTCAAGAGTTAGTCATTCTCATCCCTGTGCTGAAGACACACCAGCACCATGTATCCCATACAAGTAGCCTCACCCAGGTGATGCTCCTCCGGTCACGTGAAGACTTCCTCCGGTGTCTCTGGAACCACCAGGATGCTTGGACACCCCTGACAATCACTGTCTAATGAGAGTCTGATTCACACTATGAACTTCCTCGGTTATTTAACGGATTGTTAATCAGGAAATTCTAATCCTATTGTCACTGTTAGTGGAGAAATCTTAATGGATCTAGAGTCACTGGTTCTAAAGATTCCTTATATTAACACCACAATCTAACTGTTCTGGGTATCAGTATAAATTATGCAATGTTCTGACTGTTCATTGATACATCTATCACTTGGCTAAACCTCAATCTCGTCATCATGTTCTGCTCAGCAGAAGCCAGGTTCCCGCAAACCATCTTGGGTATAAGCCCTATGTATCGGCCTCTCAGCAACCTCTGTCTTCAGATTCTGAGCGATCATCTTCTAAATTTGTGTTAGTCCCACCGCTGAAAATCACAGCACACATACGTGGACCTGGAAATTGAACCTGTAGAATAGAGAATACTATGGTGAGGGCAACTCAGTCCTGACCGTAATTAGGTGAGTGTAGGCCAATAACAGCACTCAGATCTATAACAGAGATCCGATCTCTGTCATACGGCCAAATAACTCAATCATATGATCTGAGACATGGCAACACCAGGAAAGAATAAAGGAACGGGTAGAAACCCAGCAGATGCCCTACTGGAAGATCCTACCATTACACATACCTCTTCTCCCTCTCAACCATCCTTAATCTATCTAATTATTATTCCCCTACATTGTCCTCAACTTCCTGAGTAAAATGATATATCACATAAGCTAGTTGAAGCCACACAATAGTACACTAGTGCCGACGCTCCTATGATACTTTCTAGCACCGCACTTATAGAACATTCTATCACTAATCATAATACATTATATCACTGCACAGTACTGCACTCTATTCCTAATCATACTCTTAAGTTAGATATAATTAATTGCCTACCATATATCTATTCCTGCTGCTAATCGAAACTAGGCGATCACAGACTGGATCTATGTCCGCCGATAATTATCAACAATTTGACACCCCTAGTTTCTCTCATGTAACACAACTCGGAATAATCCCCAATCCTAACACGTCAGAATGTTTTTCTCGACTCCCTCCACCTGTTTACCGCACTGGGTTTTATATGGATGCTTGAGTGAGTCACCAGAAAGTCCAGACGCCAATCAGTCCAGAATTTGGCTTTGTCCTCCTGTTTCCAGACTAACCGGAGTCAATTAGCTGTCAAGTTTCCTTTCATCTGGGGAGTTCTTCGTCTCATCCAACAAATATCCTGGCTGTCTGTGAGCCAGAGACCTTCCCCTCACCTCCCAGAATCCTTCCGACCTCTAGCAGACAATCTGTCCATCACTTTCAACGGCCAACTCCCGCTTCGTAGACAGATGTCGCCAGTACACGTCTCTCAAACAACAACCTGTCAACAAACTGTCGACCGTGTGTAGACAACTCGACGTGACTCACTTAGATCTCATACACAAATGTCGACCAGGTGCAGACAGTTTTAACGACGTATTTTCCCCAGTTAGTTCCACATCAAAGGGTCAATTGTGTTTGCAAACTAATGTCGGGCCTGGTTGTCATCGATCGACTGACAAGTTTATTTAACTCGTGACATAGTCCCCCTCCTAAGAGAGTAGTCCGCAACAACTCTTTCTTCTTGGCGGTTCGATCCAGATGATCTATTCCTCTTCTTCAGGAGCTGGATGTCTAGACAGGAAATCAGCTCCAACATTTTCCCTCCCAGGTATATACTCCACTGTAAAGTGGTATGGCTGAAGTAGCAACGACCACCGCATCAAACGGGCGTTGAGCTTCTGAGAAGTGGCCAGGAATATCAAAGGTTGATGATCCGACTGAACTCGAAACTGAACTCCATACAAATAAGGCTTTAATTTTTGTACGGCCCATACAAGAGCCAAACTCTCTCTCTCTCTCTCTCTCTCTCTCTCTCTCTCTCTCTCTCTCTCTCTCTCTCTCTCTCTCTCTCTCTCTCTCTCTCAACGGTCGAATAATTCCTCTCAGCCGGGAGAAGTTCCTTGCTTGCGTATGCCACTGGTTTCAAAACTGAAGCATCGTCTTTTCCTTCCTGTAACAAAGCTGCCCCAATCCCAATCCCACTTGCATCCGTTCTCAACACAAATGGTTTGGAAAGGTCCGGGAGCTGTAACACAGGTTTGCTGACCAAGGCCTCCTTTAACTGACTGTAGGCACTCTCACATTCTGGTGTCCAAACTATTTGGTCTGGGAATCCCTTTTTCAAGGTTTCTGTTAATGGAGCTCCCAGTTCAGTGAAATGTGGGATAAATTTGTGGTAGAACCCACACAACGAGAGAAAAGATCGCACATCCTTCTTCGTTTTTGGCCTTGGAGCACATCTGATTTTCTCTAGGTTCTTTTCTTCTGGGACAATGTGTCCTGGGGTGATGGTGTGACCTAGAAATCCCAGAGTCTGGTAACCGATCATGTACTTGGTTGGGCGAGCTGTAAGCCCTGCTTCCTTGAGCCTATTGAAAACACTTTCCAAGGATTGTAAATGGTCATCCAAACTGTCACTGGAAATCAGAATATCATCCATGAATGAGATGATGGACGGGTCCTTTAAAGGATCAAGTAAAGTCCTCATCATGCGTGTAAACACACTAGGTGCATTGCTGAGTCCAAAGGGCATGACCTTGAATTCGTAGTGTCCACTGGGTGTACTGAAAGCCAACAGTGGTCGAATCTCCGGTTTGACTGGTATTTGATAGTACCCCCGACTCAGATCTACCTTTGAAAAGTACCGAGCCTTATGGAGCCTAGCGAATAACTGCGTTGGATTCGGCAAAGGTTCCACCTGAAATTGTGTATGACTGTTCAGAAGTCGGTAGTCTATACACAACCGGTGTTCTCCACTTGGTTTGCGTAACAAAACTACCCCTGCATTGTATGGGGATGTAGATGGCGCAATCACGTCATCCTCCAACAGTTTCTGTATTTCCTCCTCCAGGACCTTTTCTTTAGAGAATGGCATTGGGTAAACCTTTTGACGAACAGGTTCCTGCGTGGTCAAAGTCATCTCGAACTCCACCAACCTCGTGCGTCCTGGTTTATCAGTCAGTATCCCCTTATGAGACTCGAGAACCTGGGTTATCTTTTCCCTCTCCTGGGAAGTCAGATCTGGGTTCACCTGTACATCCTTGTAGGTTTCCTGGTGTACCAGGGGATATTCCCTTCCCTCGTTGGTTCCCACTTCTGTCTCCACTGCAACTGTCATTGCCAGGAGGTGAGCTGTTTTTTCTCCTGGTCTCTCTTCGTATTTCCGCAAGAGATTGATGTGGAAAATCTTCGACTTTCCCCGGATCCGAATCTGATAGTTGGTTCTGGATATCACCCTTTCCACGGGAAATGATCCTTGCCAACCTATCTCCAGTTTGTTGTTTCCCGTTGGGAGTAGCAACGATACTTTGTCTCCCACCTCTAGAGATCTGTCTTTAGACCTACGGTTGTAGTAAGCCGCATGTCTTTTTCTGGCCTTTTTCAAGTTTTGATTTGCCAGAGTCCATCCCTTGTGAAGTTTTTCTTTCAGTTCCTCCACATATTTGCAAGAAGAGGTCACTTCTTTTGACGTCCCCTCTTCAGTCCAACTCCTCAACATGGCTTCCAACGGTCCCTTGATTGGACGACCAAACAGCAACGTAGCGGGTGGTAGTCCTGTTGAGCCATGAGGAACTTCCCGATAGGCAAAGAGGGCTGCTGGGATATATTCATCCCACCTATCAGGTTTTTCCTGCGCTAGTTTCCTGAGCATTGTCATCAACGTGCCGTTGAAACGCTCTACTTGTCCATTGGCTTGAGGGTGGTAAGGGCTGGTATGGATATGGTTAGAGTGGAACACCCTAAATACCTCCTCCATAGGTTTTCCACAAAACTGGGACCCATTGTCCGTCAGTATTTGATCAGGAAAGCCTAATCTTGTAAAGGCCTCCATCAGTGCGTCCGCCACTCGTTTCGAGTCAATCTTGGTCAACGGTATGGCTTCACCCCACATTGTACAGCAATCCACCATGGTGAGTATGTACATGTTCCTCTTCCTAGTCCTAGGAAGTGGACCCACAATATCGATGGCTACCCTCTCGAAAGGAGAGTTCATGATGGGCATTTCACCCAAGACCACCGGCGCTGTCCAGTGTTTCGGTGCCACCCTCTGGCTCTCAGGGCATGACTTCACATACCGACGCACATCACCTGTCATTCCCGGCCAATAGTAATGGCAGGAAATTCGCTGCATTGTGGCGGCAATACCCATATGCCCACTGAATGAGATGGTATGCCCCATATGGAGAATCTGGGAACGGTGGGCCTTTGGGACCACCAACTGACCATGTAGGTTGTCTCCCCTTCCGGCTCTCCTGTAGAGTATCCTATTCTTCATATAGTACTGCCCCCGTTTGGGTGGATCAGCACTTTTCTGCAGCTTTTTGTAGCAAGGACGTAGAGTAGCATCCTCACTCTGGGCAGTTCGTAGCTCCCCCGGCAGTGGGTTAGTCACAATTGCTTCTGCCTCTTCCGTTCTCGTCTGAGAGCGAGTCTGTATTGCTCCCATATGGAATGGCTCCCTGGGCATTCCCAGAAAGACATACCGGCAACCGAGGATTACTGGAAAAATGGGATCGGTGAATACAGCGGCATTGATGGTGCCGATGACATACCTTGACCGAATCTTCACATTAGCAATGGGCAACTTCATGGCCACAGCACTCTTCTGTGCAGGCTGTATCTCCATGGTCTCACTTGTGAATTGTTCTGGATGTACCAGATCCGCAGAAATCACGGCCTCCCCGTCCAGTCCTGTGTCGTATAAACACTCCACTTGACGACCGTTAACTTCTACCAATTCCACTACAGGTGGTTTTTCCTGGTCTGGAGTCTCTCCTTCGGCCTCGACCTGTTTGGTGGGCTCCACCTTAGGTTTTCCGGGGCACACGACGAATTGAGTGTCTCCTGACTTTCCCCTGCAGTCAATAGCATTGTGTGTATTCGACCTGCAGTGTTTGCACCATTTTCCTGTCCTAGATTTTCTTGTGCCGGACTTGAGTGAGCTCTCCTGGTGGTGAGCATCCTTGTCGACCTTGGCATTGTCAGTGTCCACCTGCGTTGAAGTCACTTGACATGCCGCGAAGTGAGGGTTCTTAGCCTTCGATTTGCATTCCTTCGTATTGTGAGAAGGCGACTTACAAATCGAACACCGCTTCTCCGACCATGGTCGTTTTTGTGTAGAGCTCGACGTTTTCTTGCTTTCCCCCTTCGTCTTCTCCGAACTCTCCTCTGAAGTTTTGACATATGGTTCCACCTTCTTAGTTCCTGTGCTCTTGGCCTTCTTCAAGTTATGTTTTTCCTGACTTTTGGTGTTGGTAGAAAGGTTTTCTGCTGCCTCCCCATGGACCTCGACGAACCGTTCTGCCAATTTCGTCACCATGTCGATTCGTTCCGCCCCTTGTTCTCCCAAGAATGTCCTGAGAGGTTTCGACATTTGCTTCCGCATCTGGTCGACTACCGTGAGTTCTTCCAGACTCTCATAGTCATGCGCGAACCCAGCCAAATCCATCCACTTATGGAGATATGCTTTCAGACGCAGACTATAGGCGGCGAACAACTCCCCCGGTTCTCGTTTTGCTCCTCGAAATTTTTTCCGGTAGGTATGTGACGTAACTTCGAATCGTTTCAGCAAAGCCGTCTTCAACTCGTCATAATTGTTCTCGTGTCCTGGTGGCAGGTGAGAATAGACCTCGTAACCGGTCCCGCTTAATCCCTGGGATAGCTTGAGATTCCATTTGTCACGCTCCAGACCCATAGCAACTGACATAGCCTCGAAGCGTTGAAGGTACTGGTCAATCTTCTCTTTGTCCTCCTCGTAGATCGCTAGAGGGAACTTCATAGCATGGTAGATATGTCCACCTACTGGTGTTGTGCCAGGGAGAGAGGAACCTCCCACTGCTCCCTCAGTTTCCCACTAGATTGCCTCTTGAGCTCGAGTTCCCGCATCCGGTACTCGTGCTCCCTTTTCTGAGCCTCTTGCTCCGCTTCCCGTTGCTTAGCAGCTTGCTCAACCTCAAGTAACTTAGCAGCTTGCTCTGCTTCCAGTTTTTTAGCTTCTATTTCCAGCCTTCTCATGGCTTGCTCAGCCTCAAGTTGCCTAGCAGCTTGTTCTGCTTGCAATTTCTTAGCTGCTTGCTCTGCCTCCATCCTTCTAAATTCCAACTCGGCCTTCCGATCTTCCATTTCTGCTTGACGATACTCTCTCTCTCCACCTCCTGTATGTAATCTGTTAGTGCAGAACCCGAAAATCCCATTTCTTCCCCCTTTGCTCTAAGTTCTGCTCCAGTTAATCTAGGAGTGGCCATTTTACAGAGAGGTAACTCGGCAGATAGAGTATAGATTATCTCTAAACAACTATATAGATAATGACCAAATACAATTAATCTATATATATTATAACACACCACACAACACAACACAATCACTCAGTGACAAGAGTAGAATCAGGACCACAGACGTATGCAGACGTGTCAGGTGTGAACAGGTAAGATAAGTCCTAACACCTATCCACATTCACTCTAGCTGGATTCTCACTAATAGGATATCTCCATCCTCTAACTAAAGATCCCGTGTTAAAAGATCCCGTTGTCTAAAGATCCCGCTGTCCAAAGATCACGTTTACGATCCCCCAATAAATGTCGTGTGTGTAAAGAATGAATGTAGTAGTAGTTACTTGTTCTTCTTTACCACTTTAGTGTCGTCCCTGGAGTGAAGGGAATCCACACCCACATTTGTTTTAATTCCATATCTCTATTCTGGAGATATCCAGCAGACTCCGTCCACACACTCCTTCAATCTGAAGACACCTTCCTCTCACTCTTACTCACCCCTGGATCATTCCCCCTCTCATTCTTCCCCAACATAACATACTTGACAACTCTCGCTTCAACAAATAAAAACAAGAAATTTATTAAAGCAAAGAGTATATGTAGGAGAAGTGTATGTGTGTATAAGGTGTAGAATGTGTGACGTGTATTCTAAATCGTCTATAGACTCAGATCAGTGTTCAAGAGTTAGTCATTCTCATCCCTGTGCTGAAGACACACCAGCACAATGTATCCCATACAAGTAGCCTCACCCAGGTGATGCTCCTCCGGTCACGTGAAGACTTCCTCCGTTGTCTCTGGAACCACCAGGATGCTTGGACACCCCTGACAATCACTGTCTAATGAGAGTCTGATTCACACTATGAACTTCCTCGGTTATTTAACGGATTGTTAATCAGGAAATTCTAATCCTATTGTCACTGTTAGTGGAGAAATCTTAATGGATCTAGAGTCACTGGTTCTAAAGATTCCTCATATTAACACCACAATCTAACTGTTCTGGGTATCAGTATAAATTATGCAATGTTCTGACTGTTCATTGATACATCTATCACTTGGCTAAACCTCAATCTCGTCAGCATGTTCTGCTCAGCAGAAGCCAGGTTCCCGCAAACCATCTTGGGTATAAGCCCTATGTATCGGCCTCTCAGCAACCTCTGTCTTCAGATTCTGAGCGATCATCTTCTAAATTTGTGTTAGTCCCACCGCTGAAAATCACAGCACACATACGTGGACCTGGAAATTGAACCTGTAGAATAGAGAATACTATGGTGAGGGCAACTCAGTCCTGGCCAGAATTAGGTAAGTGTAGGCCAATAACAGCACTCAGATCTATAACAGAGATCCGATCTCTGTCATACGGCCAAATAACTCAATCATATGATCTGAGACATGGCAACACCAGGAAAGAATAAAGGAACGGGTAGAAACCCAGCAGATGCCCTACTGGAAGATCCTACCATTACACATACCTCTTCTCCCTCTCAACCATCCTTAATCTCTCTAATTATTATTCCCCTACATTGTCCTCAACTTCCTGAGTAAAATGATATATCACATAAGCTAGTTGAAGCCACACAATAGGATACTAGTGCCGACGCTCCTATGATACTTTCTAGCACCGCACTTATAGAACATTCTATCACTAATCATAATACATTATATCACTGCACAGTACTGCACTCTATTCCTAATCATACTCTTAAGTTAGATATAATTAATTGCCTACCATATGTCTATACCTGCTGCTAATCGAAACTAGGCGATCACAGACTGGATCTATGTCCGCCGATAATTATCAACAATTTGACACCCCTAGTTTCTCTCATGTAACACAACTCGGAATAATCCCCAATCCTAACACTTCAGAATGTTTTTCTCGACTCCCTCCACCTGTTTACCGCACTGGGTTTTATATGGGTGCTTGAGTGAGTCACCAGAAAGTCCAGACGCCAATCAGTCCAGAATTTGGCTTTGTCCTCCTGTTTCCAGACTAACCGGAGTTAATTAGCTGTCAAGTTTCCTTTCATCTGGGGAGTTCTTTGTCTCATCCAACAAATATCCTGGCTGTCTGTGAGCCAGAGACCTTCCCCTCACCTCCCAGAATCCTTCCGACCTCTAGCAGACACTCTGTCCATCACTTTCAACGGCCAACTCCCGCTTCGTAGACAGATGTCGCCAGTACACGTCTCTCAAACAACAACCTGTCAACAAACTGTCGACCGTGTGTAGACAACTCGACGTGACTCACTTAGATCTCATACACAAATGTCGACCAGGTGCAGACAGTTTTAACGACGTATTTTCCCCAGTTAGTTCCACATCAAAGGGTCAATTGTGTTTGCAAACTAATGTCGGGCCTGGTTGTCATCGATCGACTGACAAGTTTATTTAACTCGTGACAACACCCCCGAAAATAAGCCCTAGTGCATATTTTGAAACAAAATTAATATTTGACCCGGTCTTACTGTCGGAGAAGTACGGTAGTACAACTAGAAAGTCCTGTCTGGGTGGGAATATTGTATGGTATGTGTGTATTGTGTAGTTGGGGATGTGTGGTGGTGTGTGGGTCTGGGATGTGTTGTTGAGGGATATGTGTGTGTGCGGTGCGTGGATTGGGAATATTGCCTGGTAGGGGATGTATGTGATGTACGGGTGGGGGATTGGGTTTGGGCATGAGTGGGTGGGTGGAGGATGTATGTGTGGGTGGTGGAGTGTTTGTGTGAGTGGATTGGGGATGCATAGGTGGTTAGGGAGATGTGTGTGGGGGGAGGAGGGGGGTAGGGAGATGTCAGTTGGTGGGGATGTGTGTGTATGGTTTGGGGATGTATGAGTGGATGTGCGATGTGTGGGTTGGTGGGGGATGTGTGTGCGTGGGTGGGGAATATGTGGTCGATGGAGATGTGGCTGGGGGATGGGTGGTTGGGGGATGGGTGGTTGGAGGTGTGGGTGGGGAGAGGATGTGTGGGTTAGGATGTGTATGTGGGTGGGCGTGGAATGTGTGGGTTGGTGGGGGTTGTTTGTGGGTGGCGAGTGTGTTTTGGTTGGGGGACAGGTGAGGGCAGTGTGTGTGGGTGGGGGTGTGCGGGAGGGGGATGGGTCGGTTGGTGGGGTATTTATGTGTCCCTGGGTGTGTGTGTGGGTAGGTGGGGGTGTGTGTGGGTGGGGTGATGGGCCCGAATGTAAGAGGGGCCTGCGTGCCCAATTTGTGACCCTTTTAAAATAAAGTTGATTTGATTTGATTTGTCTGTGGAACCTACCGGACAGAAAAAAACAACGAGGGAGAACTGAATACCTCACTGAGAAGAGATTTAGAGACAAGAGATGAAAAACACAGACAGGACATTGAGATAGTTGCTGGAGACAGTAAGAGACAAGACACCTTGGGGTGAGTTGGATGCGGGCCTATGCTCCAAAGAAGGATCGAGGGCAGAAGAGCAACAATAGATCCCGTGGGGTGGAGTGGCTTCGGGTGCAATAATACAATGTCCGCTTCTGTCTGGGGTATAACAGGTATGATACACGGTGTGAAGGGTAGGATTTTTACACAATAACAATTGGGTGGTATACTTCCTCTCCCACACCCCTTTCCCCCCCCCCTCCCCCAACCTCCCAATGTTCGAAATAGACATACAAATTGAAAGGTTCGACCAGTCTTCGTCCGGTATTCGAACCTGACCGTCGTCATTTGGAGGTTATATGTTCAAATTCCGCTAGTCTCTACTTGCTTCTTTTCACTTCTGTGAGAGCCAAACAATAC
This sequence comes from Cepaea hortensis, assembly GCA_963921405.1. Classification (NCBI taxonomy): domain Eukaryota; kingdom Metazoa; phylum Mollusca; class Gastropoda; order Stylommatophora; family Helicidae; genus Cepaea; species Cepaea hortensis. The sequence goes on along the minus strand of OY992897.1, from coordinate 35,894,972 downwards.
ATTTGTGTTTATTTATGACCTGTCTTAGTGGTCTCAAAGATTTCCCCAATTGATATTTCTGTGTAATACGCGTTTAAGACTGGAAGCGACCAATCATTTCTCCACTTACATTTAACGTTGTCTCTCAGTTCATCTCTTTATGTTGTCCAATCACATTTAACGTTGTCTCCTAGTTCATCTCTTGATGTTTCTCCACCCACATTTAACGTTGTCTCCCAGTTCATCTCTTGATGTTGTCCAACAAATTTAACGTTGTCTCTCAGTTCATCTCTTGATGTTGTCCAGCCACATTTAACCCCCCCCCCCCCCCCCCACACACACACACAAACACGCACAAACAAAATTACACAGACAGACACGCACACCGACAGCGATTATCCACACGACATCCGCCCACCAAAGACACCAAACTAACCTCAGTCTGGGTCCCCCCGACTATGAATGAACACGTGACGCGGCGTATTATCCATATTTGAAATGCAGCATGACGGTCAAGGACAAGGTGTGACAGACATTTGCGGCAAATGCCGTAGAAGCTATCTTTTTGGCAGTCAATATAATGCGCCTGTATGTCTGTCTGTTTATTTGTTGGTTCGTTGAGAATTCAATGGTAAACACTGTGAGTTTCCTGCCCGATGCACTGCTTTAAGGGGATCCACTTCATCAGGGCCCCACAAATATCCACTTTATCAGAGTCCCACAAGGTCGAATTCAACAGGGCCCAAAAAGATCTACTTCATCTGGGTTCCACAAGGTCCACTTCATCAGGGTCCCACAAGGTCCACTTCATCAGGGTCCCACAACGTCCACTTCATCAGGGTCCCACAAGGTCCACTTCATCAGGGTCCCACAAGGTCCACGTCATCAGGGTCCCACAAGGTCCACTTCATCAGGGTCCCACAAGGTCCACTTCATCAGGGTTCCACAAGGTCCACTTCATCAGGGTCCCACAAGACCCACTTCATCAGGGTCCCACAAAGTCCTCTTCACCAACGTCCCACAAGGTCCACTTCATCAGGATCCCCCAAGGTCCACATCAACAGGGTTACAAGGTCCACTACATCAGGGTCCCACAATGTCCACTTCATCGGGATCCCACAATGTCCATTTCATCGGGGTCCTACAAGGTCCACTTCATCAGAGTCCTACAATGTCCACTTCATCAGCGTCCACAAGCTCCACTTCATCGGGGTCCCACAATCTCCACTTCATCAGGGTCGCACAAGGCTCACATCAACAGGGTCACAATGTCCACTTCATCCGGATCCCACATGTCCACTTTATCGGAGTCCCACAAGGTCCACTTCATCAGGACCCCTCAAAGTCGACTTCATCAGGGAACCACAAGGTCTACTTCATCAGGGTTCCACAAGATGACATCAGAGTCCTACAAGGTCCACTTGCCAAAACGCAAGCTGACACCCAGGTTTGTCTTCCACTGTATACAAACTGAGACAAGTGGACAGACACCCGTACCCACATACAAGGCCAAGATCAGTTGGGTCAGGAACCAACATAACAGCATTTGGGACACCCCCATACGGCTCCCTCCTCATTTTCAACAGCTAGCAAATAGTCCCAATGCAACTGATAAAAAAAAGTCCCACTATTAATTATAAAAGGGACCCCATAATAATGCTAAAAGAGTGCCAATACTAATGCTAAAAGAGTCCCAATAGTAATGATAAAATAGATCCCATACTAATGGTAAAAGAGATCCAAACTTCCTGTAAAAGAGACCCAGTACATATTGTGAAAAGAGTTCCAGTGGTAAGCCCTAAAACCGGCTTGTATTTTTCGGAATGAGGCAGGCGTAAGGGATATGTCTCCCAGCGCTGTCCCAAAGTGCCAGAGTTTATTGTGTATGTTAAACAGCACGCGACACGCATTGTTCAAATCTACTATGGGAAAACATTGTTTTGGATTTCTGAATCAACTTACTGCCGGTTTAATTCAATAATCACCGTATCGACCTGTCAGATAAAAACAGTGTGTTTACTTCTGCCATTAATTGTATCTCCACAGCTTCTCGTACAACGTTACTGACAACTCCTCACTACTTACATCTTCCCCGCACACGGGGGAATTCTTGACAACCACCATCCACTCTCTAGTGTCCGGGGATGATGGGTACTGCGAGTCCTTCGATTTGGACGTGGAATCTGAAAAAGTAAGTATGGCGAACTCACCACCCAAAGACAAACTGAAACAAAAAAGAAGTAACACTATGAGTAATACATTCAACAAAAGAAAAACATTTTATAAATTTAAACTAGTGTATTCCCTTCGTGAATTTAAAGAAGCCACATACGATAGGTTGCAGGATCTGTGGCCTGTCGTATCTCACTGCATCTCGTTAGGTACATGTTGCAGAGTTATATTAAGTGAATAAATGAATTATACTTTGGCTGAAATACTAGTTAGTTAGTTAGTTTGTTAGTTAGTTGGTTGGTTGGTTAGTTAGTTTGTTGGTTAGTTGGTTGGTTGATTGATTGCTTGGTTGGTTGTTTGGTTGGTTGGTTAGTTAGTTAGTTAGGTAGTCGACAGATCATTCTCATTACACATCGAACCATTCAGTCCATAAGTGCTCAGATCCCCTCCTCAGTAAATCCCGCAGCGTGTAGCGGCTAACGACACCAGTTCTGTGTTGGTTTATCAATGTTCTTTGGCATCCTGCGCAGTGTTCTTGTCTGGCCACACTCGTTTTACCTTGCTTTTCTCGCAGTCCTACCATGGTTGTAGATTCACAGTCATCACTTCGTTCTCGCGAACGAATCTCTCGTAGAGCATTCAAAATATCTGCCTGGTCCATGGCTCGCCAGCCCTCCACAGTAGCCTTACCCGCAAACCTGCTCATGTCCTTGTACATCCGCATGGCCTGGCACGAAAATGAAATTAACGTTAGCCAGCTGTGACCGCCCCAGAGACACTAACCTCTGTTTCCGGATCCAACCCATCTCCAGCTTCCTGAGCATACTCATTGAGTCACTAAGGAAGCATGCCCGAATGAATGTCTGTGTTTCGAGCCATGTTATTGCTTTACTTACTGCCATGACTTCCATAGTCAGGCTACTTGTGGTCAAAGCAAAAGCACCAGAATCTTCCTGCACAATTCTCCCTCCAGCCTGATCCGTAAAGGCCCACAAACTTCTCATGAATCGAACGACCGACCCATCTGTGTAAATGTCAGTATCACCCTCTAAAGAATTCTCGAAGATCAAAGCCTGTACTTCCACCTCCACAGCAGCCGGATTTTCTTGTCTGCATTTTCTGTCTAGTTGGATGCAAACTGAAAAGGACATACAGAACTATGTTGGCACTTGTACCCACTCCTCGCCAGGTTTTAAGTCCTCAAGTGAACACAACAGTTGAAAAATGTCTTCGCTTGACCCATCCACGACTTTTCTCTTTTTAATCTGCTATCCTTTACCTTCTTAATTTCACTGCTGAAATATTTAAAAAACATAGTAACACGTATTTTTCGAGTGTGGAGTAGCTGAGACAGAATTGAAGCAAAAGAAAGGCATGTAAGTTGAAAGTTTCGATCAAAATCGTCGCTGGAGCTACGGAGTTCGTGCTTTGTGCGGTGCTTTCGGCAGCCCGCCCTGCAGAAAGAGACCGATCCATTTGGGATAAAACCCAGTGAATTAAAGTCAATGTTTTAGCCTTTTAAACACTTGTTTTGGGCAGTCCACCAGCAATTGTCTTAGTCGCTCTCCACATCTCGGGGGCATTCTTGTACAGCAGTAACTGCTAACGTTCAGGTGACACTTTGAAGCTTGATACTTGATTTAATTTAGAATATTTCGCTGGAAAAGTGAAATACCACCATCTACAAGTAAGTATTGCAATATAACATCCAACTTACTTTCATCTGATATCCACCTATTCTGAATGTTTTTTTTTTATCTGTGTCTGTCTGTATAGATTTAAGTTCGATATTTGTAGAGTGTCGAAAGACAAAACTGCGTGTCTACCAAATATCACAATGAACTATGAAACAGTTCACAATGTGAATATCTTTCTTAGCTTCAAACTCAATAAGAATAGACATTGTTACACAGAGGTCTGACTTAGACTAATCGTAGCGATGCAGAGTTTTAAACAACATTATGAGCCAATGGCACAACATCGTCATCATCGTGTGCCATGCCGATAAACGTAGGCGGGTTTGTTTCACCATCTTACACATTCATCAGAGTCGTGAATCAGCTCTGTGCTCTTGTCTCGACCATGTCATGTAGCCAAACCATCTAGATATTTACTTTTCTGCATTCCCTTTGTTTTTATTCCCTCAATCTGGTCAACTGTCACCAAGTTCTCTAGTTTATTTCTTCTCATAACGAGACCCAGAAAATCTTGACAACACCAGAAAACAACATTTTCGAGAACAAGCATCTTTTTTGTGGGTGTAAGAAAGTCACGGAACAATATGCAATCGACTGACACCTTGCCATCTTGACAGACGATAGTATGTAACATGGAGAGATACCTCTCCACAGCACAAAGCCTGGGTTGAATTTAGGGACCATTTGTTGCCCATGCAGCATGATCCCTCTCTCGGCCTGCTTAGTTTATTCTGGAAGAAAGGTTAATACCAATACGCCTGGAACAAGGCAAGCTGCAGAAGCTGCCGGATTAGCAAATCGATACTCTATAACTATCCGCCTGTCTGAGCTTCGATCCTAGACCAATTGCCGATCAAGGCTTAGGGCCTGGTCTGCTCTGCAATAACATATAGTCTTTAGGTTGAATTTTGTCGCACTAGCGTTCGTCCTGAAGTCAAGGACGAGAAGTCAATCTTTTAGATTTCTGAAACTAGCTTACCTCTCACCCGCAACAAAAACAACAACCTCGTCATCATCAGCAATAGCAATAACAATACAAATGTGATGACAATGATGACGAGGAGGAAGAGACGGTTGACGATTATTCAGATATGTAGGACGATAATAATGATGAATATTATCTTGCTGCTCATGAAAATAATAACGACGAAGGCTATGATAACGAATACGAAACTCACGACGATGAACCCGCTGCCTCAGCATCAGCACACAGGAAGTTTAAGAGCAAGTGCTCTTATCTGTTTGGTCTGCTACGTTAACCTCCTAGAATGTCAGTGAGAAAGGGGGCCGGAGGGGGGAGTAGAATGTCAGTGAGAAAGGGGGCCGGAGGGGGGAGTAGAATGTCAGTGAGAAAGGGGGCCGGAGGGGGGAGTAGAATGTCAGTATGTTTCTTGTCCTTGGCCAGCGGTATCCTAAGAATGTTTCCGCCCATGATGTCTATGAAGGTTTCCACTCAGGCATTGAAACCTTTGCTGCAGCGATTGATCTTGAGGGCGCGTACAACAGAGTACCATTAGATTTTTAATGCTTCAGCTTCTTGAACTCAAAATAAGTCCATTCCTCCTTAGCTGGTTAGCTGCAGCCCTCTTCCAAAGGAAAGTAGTCTTTAGATGTGGCAGTTGGACTTCGGAACCAACAACAATATATCCTGGCCTACCACAGAGATCCTCCCCATTATCTCCGGTACTGTTCAACGCCTACACAGTGAGAATCACCAGTGAGCAGATCACTGGACCTGGTAGTCGTATGCCGATGATGTTTTAGTGTATCGTCAGGGTAAGGATAGAGAGCAGGTTGCTGTGGAACTACAAACCGAACTCAAACGCATACGTACTTGGTGTGATGAAGCTGAGGCAATGGTCAACCTAACAAAGGCAACAGTGACTTGGTTCTCGCTGAATAATCATATTGTCAACACTCCAACACCAACTGTAATGCTGTGTTCAGAGACGGTGGAAAGAACGCAGGCATTGAATTACCTGGGGATACGGTTTGATCGAAGCGTTGCTTATAATGAGCGCATAGACCAGGTGATAACAAAGGCCAAGCGAGGTTTGGCTGCGATGCGGGTGATGGCGGCAGCAAACTGTGAGCAGCGCCATCTATGTCTTCTATACAAAGGGCTGGTCATGTCTGTTTTTGAGTATGCGATGGCAATCCTGACTCTCAGCCGTAAGCAGATAGAAAGGATGAAAAGGATACAGAATGAAGTTATGCGCATTATTCTTGGATGTACAAGAGATACAGCATGCAGGGCAATGCGCTATCTTCTTGATTTTCCAACCACTGAAGACAGAATACAAGTTTGCAGAGCACGCCCTTACTTCAGAGTTAACGCAAACACACAACATCCACTGCATTGTGAAATTATGAAGGTGAAGGGCAGCAGGTTAAAAAGAGGACGGTCGTGGATGGGTCCAGCCATAGACATTCTTCAACAGGTGTGTTTACTTGAGGACTTAGAATCTGGCGAGGAGTGGGTACAAGTGCCAACAGATTTATGTATGTCCTTTTCAGTTTGCATCCAACTAGACAAAAAGTGCAGACAAGAAAATCCGGCTGCTGTGGAGGCGGAAGTACAAGCGTTGATTTTCGAGAATTCGTAAGACGTTGATGCTGTCATCTACACAGATGGCTCGGTCGTCCGACATGTGAGAAGCTCATGGGCCTTTACGGCTCGGGCCAGAGGGAGAATTGTGAAGGAGGACTCTGGTGCTTTCATTGAAACCACAAGTAGCCTGATTATGAAAGTCATGGCAGTAAGTAAAGCAATAACATGGCTCGAGACACAGACATTCAATGGGGCATGTTTCCTTAGCAACTCAATGAACATGCTCAAGAGGATAGAGGTGCGAGAACCAATTTATGTCTGTGAATCTACAACCATGGCCAGACTGCGAGAACAGCAAATTAAAAGAGGGGTGGCTAAACAAGAACACTACGCAGGAAGCCAAAGAAGATTGATAAACCAACACAGAACTGGTGTCGTTAGCCGCTACACGCTGTGGGATTTGCTGAGGAGGGAATCCGAGCACTTATGGACTGAATGGTTCGATGTGCAATAAGAATGATCTGTCGACTAACTAACTAACTAAGAATGTTTCCGTCACATTTAAGTCCAACAGGTTCGAGCTTGTGTCGTTACTGATTGTGAAGTGGGTCATGGTTCATATTCGTGTGTTGTCACAGGCGACCCAGGTAGCACGAATGCTACACGCGTGCCTTCAAAATCCGTGATCATTTGTTCAAATACGCTTTGTGACGGTGTTTTTTAACTTGATCTTGTCGACTCAGTCTAAAATTGGTACCTGAAAGTATCTAGGGAAGTGAAGGTCACTCGTGATATTGACGGCATTACCCCTGAAGCACCGATTAGACTATACAAATATATATCTACCACCATATACTCACCCCGAAGCACCGATTAGTCTATACAATATATATATATATATATATATATATATATATATATATATATATATATATATATATATATATATATATATATATATATATATATAGCACCATATACTCACCCTGAAGCACCGATTAGTCTATACAAATATATATATATATATATAGCACCATATACTCACCCTGAAGCACCGATTAGTCTATACAAATATATCTGTATATATATATATAGCACCATATACTCACCCTGAAGCACCGATTAGTCTATGCATATATATATATATATATATATATATATATATATATATATATATATATATATATATATAGCACCATATACTCACCCTGAAGCGCAGATTGGTCTATTCAAATACTCGTGCACTCGTGAACCCAATGACTTAACCCGGAATCGAACCTACAACCTTCGTTGCATGAAGCAGGGGACGTAACTATTTCACCACGGAGACTCCCATATAATTAATAATAAACACGAACAAGTTCTAAACAGGGAAAGCAACAAAGCTGTGAATGTAGATGAACGAGTTCTCACAGCGCGGGATCGTTGCTGACATGTGAGGAATTCGGCTGGGCTTCTGAATCACGTCATCGGACTCATGTGTTGTGGTTAGAATAACTGGCAATAGTCACGCTTACCCCCAGAAGATGTCTGACCTAGCTTACCTCTCACCCGACAAAAACAACAACACCAATATCATCATCAACAACAACAACAAACAACTTATGGGGATAATGATGCGGAGGAAGAGACGTGGTACGATCGTGCTGACTTTTAGAGCAATAATGATGGGTATTATCTTGCTTCTCATGAAGATGATAACGACGAAGGCGATGATAATGATAGTGGTGGTGACGATAACTACGAAACTTACGATGATGGTGAAATATTCCAGTTTATTTAGTAACAGGTGGCAGAGGGTCAGAATGTCCGCCTCACAACTGTAGGACGTGTTGACAATTCTCGAATAGGTTGGACGTTTTGTCTGCGTGAGCTGAAATAAACTCCTAGCCGTTACATCGAGTGGTGACTGCTCTAGCAAGCTCCTTTATGTCTCAGCCAACAAAACCCCAATGTAAGACCAGCAATAGTACAAATGCAGTGATGATAGCTCTTATTAGTTAGTTAGTTAGTTAGTTAGTCTTTCCTCTTGAGCCTAAGGGGGCGTATAGGGCAGAAGTCCCGGCTCTCCATGCCTGGCGGTTCGCTGCTACCCAATTGTAGATCCTGAATGTTCACTTGGCCGTTGAATGAGCCTTCTCTGATGATGGTTCTACGCAGGGTCTCTCTTATTAGCTGAGGTATTTTCAGTAATGACCTCGAATTTTAATGCCTCTATGTTTTCAGACTGGGGAGTTCACATGGAATAAGGAGCTGCAAGGACTTCTTTTGGGCTCTTTCTTCTGGGGATATCTGGTTCTACAGGTGAGGATGCGGCATGGGTACAATCGTTACTGTGGAGACATGCCCTTGTATTTCTTCTTACTAACATATATCTTATAGATACCGGACAACTATGGGGTTGCACATTCGCGCAAAGGGTATACAGTTTAGATATATAGTGTAACTCTACCTGTCGTTGTTGGTTCTTCTTCTTCTTCTTCTTCTTCTTCTTCTTCTTCTTCTTCTTCTTCTTCTTCTTCTTCTTCTTCTTCTATTTCTTCTTCTTCTTCTTCTTCTTCTTCTTCTTCTTCTTCTTCTTCTTCTTCTTCTTCTTCTTCTTCTTCTTCTTCTACTACTACTACTACTACTACTACTACTACTACTACTACTACTACTACTACTACTACTACTACTACTACTACTACTACTACTACTACTACTACTACTACTACTACTACTACTACTACTACTACTACTACTACTACTACTACTACTACTACTACTACTACTACTACTACTACTACTACTACTACTACTACTACTACTACTACTACTACTACTACTACTACTACTACTACTACTACTACTACTACTACTACTACTACTACTACTACTACTACTACTACTACTACTACTACTACTACTACTACTACTACTACTACTACTACTACTACTACTACTACTACTACTACTACTACTACTACTACTACTACTACTACTACTACTACTACTACTACTACTACTACTACTACTACTACTACTACTACTACTACTACTACTACTACTACTACTACTACTACTACTACTACTACTACTACTACTACTACTACTACTACTACTACTACTACTACTACTACTACTACTACTACTACTACTACTACTACTACTACTACTACTACTACTACTACTACTACTACTACTACTACTACTACTACTACTACTACTACTACTACTACTACTACTACTACTACTACTACTACTACTACTACTACTACTACTACTACTACTACTACTACTACTACTACTACTACTACTACTACTACTACTACTACTACTACTACTACTACTACTACTACTACTACTACTACTACTACTACTACTACTACTACTACTACTACTACTACTACTACTACTACTACTACTACTACTACTACTACTACTACTACTACTACTACTACTACTACTACTACTACTACTACTACTACTACTACTACTACTACTACTACTACTACTACTACTACTACTACTACTACTACTACTACTACTACTACTACTACTACTACTACTACTACTACTACTACTACTACTACTACTACTACTACTACTACTACTACTACTACTACTACTACTACTACTACTACTACTACTACTACTACTACTACTACTACTACTACTACTACTACTACTACTACTACTACTACTACTACTACTACTACTACTACTACTACTACTACTACTACTACTACTACTACTACTACTACTACTACTACTACTACTACTACTACTACTACTACTACTACTACTACTACTACTACTACTACTACTACTACTACTACTACTACTACTACTACTACTACTACTACTACTACTACTACTACTACTACTACTACTACTACTACTACTACTACTACTACTACTACTACTACTACTACTACTACTACTACTACTACTACTACTACTACTACTACTACTACTACTACTACTACTACTACTACTACTACTACTACTACTACTACTACTACTACTACTACTACTACTACTACTACTACTACTACTACTACTACTACTACTACTACTACTACTACTACTACTACTACTACTACTACTACTACTACTACTACTACTACTACTACTACTACTACTACTACTACTACTACTACTACTACTACTACTACTACTACTACTACTACTACTACTACTACTACTACTACTACTACTACTACTACTACTACTACTACTACTACTACTACTACTACTACTACTACTACTACTACTACTACTACTACTACTACTACTACTACTACTACTACTACTACTACTACTACTACTACTACTACTACTACTACTACTACTACTACTACTACTACTACTACTACTACTACTACTACTACTACTACTACTACTACTACTACTACTACTACTACTACTACTACTACTACTACTACTACTACTACTACTACTACTACTACTACTACTACTACTACTACTACTACTACTACTACTACTACTACTACTACTACTACTACTACTACTACTACTACTACTACTACTACTACTACTACTACTACTACTACTACTACTACTACTACTACTACTACTACTACTACTACTACTACTACTACTACTACTACTACTACTACTACTACTACTACTACTACTACTACTACTACTACTACTACTACTACTACTACTACTACTACTACTACTACTACTACTACTACTACTACTACTACTACTACTACTACTACTACTACTACTACTACTACTACTACTACTACTACTACTACTACTACTACTACTACTACTACTACTACTACTACTACTACTACTACTACTACTACTACTACTACTACTACTACTACTACTACTACTACTACTACTACTACTACTACTACTACTACTACTACTACTACTACTACTACTACTACTACTACTACTACTACTACTACTACTACTACTACTACTACTACTACTACTACTACTACTACTACTACTACTACTACTACTACTACTACTACTACTACTACTACTACTACTACTACTACTACTACTACTACTACTACTACTACTACTACTACTACTACTACTACTACTACTACTACTACTACTACTACTACTACTACTACTACTACTACTACTACTACTACTACTACTACTACTACTACTACTACTACTACTACTACTACTACTACTACTACTACTACTACTACTACTACTACTACTACTACTACTACTACTACTACTACTACTACTACTACTACTACTACTACTACTACTACTACTACTACTACTACTACTACTACTACTACTACTACTACTACTACTACTACTACTACTACTACTACTACTACTACTACTACTACTACTACTACTACTACTACTACTACTACTACTACTACTACTACTACTACTACTACTACTACTACTACTACTACTACTACTACTACTACTACTACTACTACTACTACTACTACTACTACTACTACTACTACTACTACTACTACTACTACTACTACTACTACTACTACTACTACTACTACTACTACTACTACTACTACTACTACTACTACTACTACTACTACTACTACTACTACTACTACTACTACTACTACTACTACTACTACTACTACTACTACTACTACTACTACTACTACTACTACTACTACTACTACTACTACTACTACTACTACTACTACTACTACTACTACTACTACTACTACTACTACTACTACTACTACTACTACTACTACTACTACTACTACTACTACTACTACTACTACTACTACTACTACTACTACTACTACTACTACTACTACTACTACTACTACTACTACTACTACTACTACTACTACTACTACTACTACTACTACTACTACTACTACTACTACTACTACTACTACTACTACTACTACTACTACTACTACTACTACTACTACTACTACTACTACTACTACTACTACTACTACTACTACTACTACTACTACTACTACTACTACTACTACTACTACTACTACTACTACTACTACTACTACTACTACTACTACTACTACTACTACTACTACTACTACTACTACTACTACTACTACTACTACTACTACTACTACTACTACTACTACTACTACTACTACTACTACTACTACTACTACTACTACTACTACTACTACTACTACTACTACTACTACTACTACTACTACTACTACTACTACTACTACTACTACTACTACTACTACTACTACTACTACTACTACTACTACTACTACTACTACTACTACTACTACTACTACTACTACTACTACTACTACTACTACTACTACTACTACTACTACTACTACTACTACTACTACTACTACTACTACTACTACTACTACTACTACTACTACTACTACTACTACTACTACTACTACTACTACTACTACTACTACTACTACTACTACTACTACTACTACTACTACTACTACTACTACTACTACTACTACTACTACTACTACTACTACTACTACTACTACTACTACTACTACTACTACTGCTGCTGCTGCTGCTGCTGCTGCTGCTGCTGCTGCTGCTGCTGCTGCTGCTGCTGCTGCTGCTGCTGCTGCTGCTGCTGCTGCTGCTGCTGCTGCTGCTGCTGCTGCTGCTGCTGCTGCTGCTGCTGCTGCTGCTGCTGCTGCTGCTGCTGCTGCTGCTGCTGCTGCTGCTGCTGCTGCTGCTGCTGCTGCTGCTGCTGCTGCTGCTGCTGCTGCTGCTGCTGCTGCTGCTGCTGCTGCTGCTGCTGCTGCTGCTGCTGCTGCTGCTGCTGCTGCTGCTGCTGCTGCTGCTGCTGCTGCTGCTGCTGCTGCTGCTGCTGCTGCTGCTGCTGCTGCTGCTGCTGCTGCTGCTGCTGCTGCTGCTGCTGCTGCTGCTGCTGCTGCTGCTGCTGCTGCTGCTGCTGCTGCTGCTGCTGCTGCTGCTGCTGCTGCTGCTGCTGCTGCTGCTGCTGCTGCTGCTGCTGCTGCTGCTGCTGCTGCTGCTGCTGCTGCTGCTGCTGCTGCTGCTGCTGCTGCTGCTGCTGCTGCTGCTGCTGCTGCTGC